>JAXCGZ010005701.1:97500-195000 GCA_037179515.1 Halocaridina rubra | reverse complement strand
GTTATCTGTCCATCTACAGTCTGGCTTCCGGACGGATGGCAGATGGATATTTGGTGAATCGAACATTTTACTGAATGGACATTTATCCTAATGGACATTTCACAGAACGGACAATTGACCACAATTATAATTTAATTTTGGCATATCTTTTTGTCTTGATTCATGTGTCTTTTTGTCATAGTAGCCATTCGTCTAGTGATGCTCACTCTCTCTATTCTGTTGAGGGGCAGATTAGTGTGCAGGAAAACCATGAAATTGAACAATGGCAATCTGTTGCAGAATAAAAGCACTTACCTGCTAAATAATGGTAATTACATAAATGAATAACCCTGAGGTACATTACATTCCATAGCACACCGATAATAGCAAAAAGCAATCTGGATTATTCGGAAACGGTCTGGATTCATTTTCCTAATTTCACTTTAGCTATTCATTTTTTGCTTGTTTTAACTTTTTAGTAACTCCCCAAACCAACCCAAAATTAGCCAGCTTGTTTAAATTCTAATACAGTCAGTCATTCGCTAGTTACAAGTTGCAAAGGTAAGCCGATGTTTTTCAGCATTTCGCTTCAGTGTGTTTTACATTCATTTACTTTATTTTTCTCTTTCAAGTTTATTTTGAAATGTGTACATTATCACGTCTGATAAATAAAAGCTATGTTTTTAAGTAATTGCTTCTTCTAAGATCATGGAACTCATACCAACAACATAAGGGGAAGAAATCTATTGCTTGATGGTTACACCTACATCATCGATAAACTAAAACGACAATGTAACATAATTAGCAAAGTGAATGCAAAGGAAGTTGTGGTGGGTGACAAAAATATAAGGAGTAATTATTCAAGGAGAAATAGTTAATCATTCACATCCTCCTGATGCCTGTACTTGAAGAAGTACAGAATATTAAAGAAAAAGCCAGTCAGAAAAAGTGACATCGACTATTACAGAAAACTGCGCCAGTGAGTACCTTCTTGATGCTACAGGTGCTCATCCTAAAAAGGAAACCCTTGCAAGACTGGTGCCCAGGTAAAGCACGACACTGATGAAATTCAATACTTCAAAATGTAAGGTAATGAGAATGGGTACAAGTGCAAGAAGGCCCAAGCTTGACTACTCGGTGGCTGGAGTACAACTTCAAGAGACAGAAAATGAGAGAGATCTAGGAGTAAACATACTGGCAGATTTGTCTCCAGAAATACATATAAATGGCATAGTAAGGGCAGCATATGCATTCTTATCAAATGTAAGGGTAGCCTTCAGGCACATGGACAAGGAAATGTTCAGAAATATTTATGTAACCTATGTGAGGCCAAAACTCGAATATGCAGCCCCCTTTTGGAATCCGCACTTGAAAAAGCACATAGCTAAAAGCTTGATAAAGTTCAAAGACATGCCACGAAACTGGTGCCAGAAATACGCAATCTCAGTTATGATGAGAGGCTGAGGGAATTAGACTTACCATCACTCGAAGCTAGAAGAGTGAGGGGGGATATGGTGACAGTCTTTAAATTCCTTCATGGTTATGATGAAGTGGATAGGGATCGATATTTTGATATGGCTGGCTCTAGAACTAGAGGTCATAGTTTGAAGCTTCGTAAGAAAACTTCTGCGCAGGATGTAAGGAAATACTTTTTCAGTGTAAGAGTAGTTGATAATTGGAATTCACTAAGCGAGGAGGTAGTTAATGCTATCTCAATCCATAGTTTTAAGGACAGGTATGATAAGTATCACTTAAGTATAAAATGGAACCGATCAGGAGATGGGAAGATACGAGCTTTGGGCTCTTTCCCGTAAACACAATTAGGTAATCACACTTAGGTAATCACCAGACAGGGACACTTTACTACATCAACAACAAGGGGTCACGACTGTTAGGCCTGTCAGTGTTTTTGTTGAGTCTAACCCTGTGAAGGGAAAGGAGAATTTGACTATTCTCATTTAGGTATATTGATACCCATTAAGTGGTCACTTACTACAATGAAAACAAAAATATGAAAATTTCACTGTCGAGTGAAAGATATTTAGTCTCCGTCCTAGCCCTTACTTCTATGAAAAAGGGAGTTCGAGACGTAAAACCGAATCATCACTGTAGGGTGAAATGCTTATAATTATGCCTTAGGTAGAATTATTATGTAAGTACATGCATTAATATATATTACATAATTTACAATATTTATACATCTTTAAAATAAGATAAGAAAATAATATTAAAAGTAATAGAGCAACAAAATACACATGGAAACAAGACAAATTAAATTAAATCATAAGGTGAACATAGCACATTATTACAGTATTTAACATTAGCAAAGTTTATGACAATTGCAATACTAATATTAATCATCTGGTGCATAATGAGTGACGAAAGGTAAATAGTTTTCTATAATTTGAATAACTTAATCAGTTCAACTCATACATTTATCAGCTTTAGACAGTTTAATATTAATACACTTAGCAGCTCAAAATCAACCCTACTGAAGAATTAAACTTAGTGTTACTAGAAGAGTGCAGATTCATTTTAAACATTAGCTAACTGTAGACACAAGTCTGATATCATGTTGAAACCTTCACGTTTCAGCTTAAATAAAAACAAGAGCAAGTTAATTATTAAACCAAAGCATTATTAATATTATTTAATTTCTTAACATTATTAATCATACAATTAACACAATAAAGCAAATTAACATTACATAGAGAATATTTAATATTCAGAATGATTTTAGCAAATACCTATTCACATTAAAGTATATTCTTAATCAGAACAGCTGGAATGTAATGTCGTTGACTTTCTTCTTTACATCCGAGTCTTCCATTGTGGCTTAAGAGATTTTTGGGCACTCCTAATAAGGACTGTTGTGTTTCTTTTGAGGCTATTTTGTGACTGATCCAGATGATGTTTACTAATTTGATGCTAGTGTGACCCACACGTGAATGAAATCAAACATTTGGTAGCACAGCTTGGAGTTTACTAGAAGATACAAGTTATCCTGAAATGCCCATTTCCCAGATATTAACTGACTGACTCTTATCTTACAATTGGGGAGAGGCTCTCTGATCTCTAAGTAAAACATTTTGGTCTAAGGTATGAGTGAGACCTACTAAGCTGTTCTTCAATTCATGAGCAGGGTTTTGACCATAAGTTTTATAGGTGGAGCTAAACATTGGCCTGACCTATCCTAAAAATACTCTACCATTCAGTACAGAAAAACAAACATCATGAGGGGGAGTTATTATAAACCTAGGTTCTATATTGGATGAGGCTACTACTGCAGTTCTAGAGGGAAGAGTATGTTTATACACAAAGAACTCGCTTTGGAAAAAGGTTAACGTCTTGACCTGTGGGCAAGCTACAGTGACCCTTTCTTCAGGCAGAACTATAACTTTGTCATTCAATCCTCTTATAACCACTGCACATATGATGGATGTCGTCTTACACACACATAACTTGTGTAGTACAATTATAAAAAGATAATGGTGGTTCTATATCTCTGTCTAAACTTCAAACTGAGACCTCTAGTTGTCGTGGCAACTTTATCAAAATATCACTCTCTATCCACACTCTCAAGACCAGAAGGAACTTGTAAACCATTACCAAACCCTCACTTTCTTTTAGCTTCAATTGATGGTAAGTCTTATTCTTTCAGCATTCCTTCCTAACTGATATTAAAATCTGCTACCAGCTTTGTAGCATGTCTTATATCTCTCCAATTCATTTGTATGCTTTCTCAAGTTCTGATTCCAGAAGATGCTGCATATTCAAGGTTAGGCTCAAAGAAGTAATATGCCTGAAGATCATCCTTGTTTTTGGTACAAAAGCTTATGCTTCATTTACTATACCTTTCATAAGCATTGCTGGAGACATTTTCCAATATATCAACTCCTACATCTCTTTCGCTTATTGAGTCTTGAGGTACCTTGTAAAGACCCGCCAACCTTTATTGTATTGTTAGGCTAATAATAATCTTCATATTCTATATTATATATGTAGCCCATCAAGTGACTACTTAAAATTCTGAATATTATGAATACAGTATATATATTGCCAGACCCTGCGGTCAACACCACATGGCAATAAAAAATATAAACTTATGTAACTATTAATACAAATAGGACAATTTTCAGTAATTATACATCTCAGACATATGGAAATTATATTATATTAAGATAGCAGTAAAATATTCTTAAAATATAAAAAATTAGAGTAAATAAAGAACATAATACATTATTACAGCATAGACCATTGGTTGGTGTAAATCCCCACCAAAGGATGGGTGGAACAGGTCATGGAGGGCCCATAATAGAATATTACCAATGCAGTGTTGACTACTGATGAAAAGTAAATAATTCAATAGACATGTGAACCAAGAAAGCTAATTTAATTTGGATAAGTTAATAACTTTTATTACCGCTGCATACTTGCTAACTCAAGTACTTAATAGCTTAAATCAAGACCTTTTTAGATGTAGTGTTTTTATAGGAGGATGTTAAATAGTCTGTACACAGGGTTCCAAGTTATTTGATAACTTCATGCTTCAACCTAAATACACACTCAAAGTAATTGCCATTCCATTAATATCAAATTCTTAACATTATCAATCAAAGAAATGACAAAATAAAGCAAATTATAATTAAACAGAGAATCTTTAACATCTACAATGTCTTAAATTTAGGTAAATAAATTGGTCAACTTGTAATCAAAATCTCGCCTCATTACAACCTCTCCTGATATTGCAGACCTAAGCAAGGGTGTTCTTTTGCTCTTGTCCTTTCTCATTACTTACATTCTGAAGTAAAGAATATCATTAATCACTTGTCTGACCACACGTGTATACTACTAAGTCCTCCTGAATATCTTTCCGACTATTTTGCCTCTAACTTTAACCGCTAGCTCTGCATAGGCTGCGAGCAGATTCACAAATGTATTTATAGTCTACTAAAATAATTTACGCATTCCTGAAGAATCTCTCTACTAACCTTCTTCCAGTATACTGCATGTATTACTCTGACCCTATGTCCCTTCCCTTCTAAATAATTTATCTACCACTCCAAGACTTTGCAACTTACTCTCTCGGTTATTTAATGAATCTCGCAAATGGGACTGTATCTAGCAACTGCTGCAAAGCTAAGATTATGCAAGTTGTCCAGTCCTCTCTTTCTTGTAAGAGGACACTTACCTCATTATAATATTCCAACACGGTTATTGGTGTTGACCAGCCTTTTCTGGTCATCTTGTCTCACAAAAAGGTAAAGACTCAAAATGAAGCAATACACTCAACCCTGGATTTAATGGATCTCGATTCAACGGACCTTGGTTTTAACAGACAAAATCTGGAGGAGCAAATTAGTAATTTTGCAGTTGTAGCAACCATTGGACAAGAACCACTGCTTCAAGAGAGAGATATAGAGATAAAAAGCATTTTGGCCTCTCTGTGTATCACAAAAACCATAATAATAATAATAATAATAATAATAATAATAATAAAGAGCCATATATGTATACGTTTTCTATAAAGAACATATTAAAAAAACAAAAATAAGTATACAGTATTTAAGGATAACTGAATTTCTCTCTCTCAGTAATAAAAATGTTGAATCTATTATATTTGGTGCATAGGTATTTTACAGTCACAATGAATGTTGAATCTATTATATTTGGTGTACAGGTATTTTACATTGTCACACTGAATGTATATTTTCTTATCATGTGTTCTCCCTCCCTCTGGGAGTCAACTTTCTTACTATAGTATTTCTACATCTCTTAAATCTGTTGTGCTGTAAGAATTTTGAGTGTAGTGCTTGATTAAAAGTATTACTCCTCTTCTTGTCATGATGTTATTGTTGCCACTACAGACCCAAATTTGGAATGATCAATATGATTTAACAGACCGAGGTCAACTTTATTAGTCTGTTAAATCGAGGGTTGAGTGTATTTGTTTTCTCAATAGTGCTCATGACTTTGCAAAGTTTGGTAGTCACTGAAACAGGCTTACAATTTAGAGATGTGTCTCTCCTTCCCCCACAATTGCTTGTAAGCAAGATCTTAAAATCTTTCCAGATTACAGTAAATGAAGAGGTGAAAATAAATGAAGGAGAATGAATGAGTGAGTGAGAGAGAGAATGAATTGTCTAGTACTGTATTTTTGCTATTGTACGGTGTTTCTTACTGTACTGGATATATTACCAGTTATGATCATTAGTTTTTACATTTTTTCTGTTGTGCACCATCTTTAGTTATCTTGCATCAGGCTGTATCAGATTATGTTCAGATAGAGGTTTCGTATCTGGTCATTGAAATGTTTTACATTTCTTGGACATTAATTATTGTAAGTGTGTTCATTAAGTTTTTAATTTTTTTTTCATTGAGTAGAATCTACACTAAAAACACATTCATGCAAATGCACTCACAGAAATATTTGACACTGTATCATATACTGTTCAGATAAAAGTTTAGTAAATTTGCTTTATTGGCTGAGCTTTAGAGAGAAATATATATTCTACTCAGGATTCCAGAATACCATGCTTCAGATATCTACTCTTGTGAGTGTAAAGGTAAATTTTTTCGCTGAGATACAGGTTTCTTCATCAGAAATTATTGCTTTATCCCCTCTAGAAGTTGAGTATCCTACCCTTCTTCTTTTTTGAAGTGGTTTGTTTTCAGTAAAGTGTTAAATAATCTGACAATGAAGGATAACCTTTCAAAGATCTACTACCAAGGCAGAATAGACTTAATGCTGGAGAATATTTCTGGTGAAAAGACCTGTACCTCAATGGGAGAAGCTCTCTCTCTATACACTCTTCAAAGGATATATATGAAGCATTGTGTCCTGGAACTTCTTCTTCTTCTTCTTCCACTACGGCTTTTTCTGCTTATGCAGGGTCGCTATTTCTGGAAAATCATTTCCAATGATTCCTATTATCGATGTCATCCACTGTAATATCTTTTTGTTCCATATCAGCTTTTACACATTTCATCTACCTATTCTTTGGTGTCCCCCTCCTCCTCCTACTGGCACTTACATCTCCAACACTCTCCTCCCAACATATTTCCTGATCCCTCTTCATGACATGTCCTAATAGTGAAGCCTTTTTTCTTGGATTTTCTTAGACGCTTCTATAACTTTAGTTGTTCCTCTTATTAAATCATTCCTAATCCTATCATATCTTTTGATTCCAATCATCTATCTAAGCATCCTCATTTCTGCCACATCCAATTTCTTTTCATAAGATATCTTCATGGGCCAGGTCTCTGCTCCATATGTCATTGCAGGTCCCACTACAGTTTTATGCACTTTTCCCTTCATTTTCACATTTATCCTAGGGTCACACAACACTCCAGATACCCTTTTCCAGTTGTTCCATCCTGGTTGGATTCTGCTATTTACCTCCACTTGGAGTTCTGCATTTTCCTTGACAACTGAACCCAGGTACTTTAATTTTTCTGCCCTCTTTACAATTTCCTCCTGTAGATGTATGTCATGCAACTGATTGGTGAGGTGACAGCACATATACTCTGTTTTTGTTCTACTGATTTTCATTCCTCTACTTTCCAATGCCTCTCTTCATCTATCCAACTTCCTCTCCACTCCCTCTCTGGTCTCATCACACAACACTACATCATCAGCAAACAATATATTTCACGGTGCCTGTTCCCTTACTCGTTCAGTAGCTACATCCATTATTATAAGAAACAAATATGAGCTCAATGATGATCCGTGATGTAACCCAACTCCTGCTACAAACTCCTCTGTCAATCCAACACATGTCCTTACTTGTGTGCATGCTCCTACATACATATCTTAAATTACTCTAACATATTTCTCGGATGTTACTCTCTCTCTCAGGCATCTCCAGTCTCTTGCCGTTGGACTCTATCATAGGCTTTTCCTAAATCTATAAATACTAAATGCAGTACCTTTTGGTCTTCTGTATATTTTTCCTTAAGTTGTCTTATGGCAAAAATTGCATCAGATGTGCTTCTACCTGGCACAAGTTCAAACTGTTCTTCCCCAATCTTTGTCTCTCCCCTTAACCTATGTTCTATAATCCTTTCCCATATCTTCATCATGTGAAAAATTAGTTTGATTGCGCAGTAATTATTACAATCTTGAACATCCCCTTTCTCCTTGAATAATGGTATGAGAAAGCTTTTCTTCCATTCCTTTGGCATCTCTTCTTTCCGTTATATCTTTTTCATCAGATCCCATAGCATATCTATTCCAAAATTCCCCTAAGCATATCCAAACTTCAACTGGGATCTCATCTGGGCGTGTAGCTTTTCCATTTTTCAGTTTTCCCAAGCCAAACCTGACTTCTTCTCTTTCTATATCTTTTACCATTCCTAAATTTGATGTTCCATCTACATAAATAGTTCTTGGATTTTCCTCATTTAGCAATCTCTCAAAATACTGCTTCCACCTTCCCCTGATGCCACTTGAGCTACACATAACTGCCCCTTCCACATTCTTTACCTGCTTTATACGAGTAATATCCTTTGTTGCTTTATTTCTTCATTTGGCAATCTTGAAAATTTTCATTTGTCCCTCTTTAGTTTCCAAATCATATACGCCATCCAATGCTTGTTCTTTGCCTGCGCCACTACCACTTCTGCTTCTTTCTTTGTCACTTTACTTCGCTCCTAATCTTTATTTGTCCCTGTCTCATCATATCTTTTCTTTGCCTTTCTCTTCATCTTGATTTTCTCTTGTACATAAGAATTCCACCACCAAGTTTCTTTTTCTCCTGGGACTTTTCCTGTTGACAGTCCTAGAACTTCCTTTCCCACTCTTCTCAATTCACTTGTATTTTATTCCCACCACACATCCACGTCCTCATAATCCCAAGTGCCAAGCTCACTTGATACTTTCCCTATGAATCTATCTCTATATTCTGATTCATTCAGTTTCCACCAGCTTATTCTGGGAATCATTTCTTGCCTACCTCTTGTTGTAGCCTTCCTGTCCTAATCAAATGTCAAAACTCTATGCTGGGGTGTCAGATTCTCCTGGAAATACCTTACAATTTCTTATTTCTTTCAGATATATTCTTCTGCATAATACGAAGTCAAGTAATACACCTTGGCTGCCTCTCGAAAAAAGTGTTGACTACTGCCATATCAAATGCCACAGCAAAGTCCATAATCCTTTTGCCATTGCGTCCTGGAACCTTGAACAAAATAAACATTCCTCTCTGATATGTTAAGTATCCAGAGAAAATTAATTTCTTATATAAATATCTTTATCGCATGTTCTGCATTATAACAACTACTGTACTCTTTTTACATAGAATTTAAATTGCACTGAGTCTAGTTTAGGCAAGGATTAGTAAACTAGGTATGGATACAGAATACAGAAAACTTGCAACAGACATGCAACATCTATGAGCTCATTTATACAAGGGTCTTCTACTTGTGATTTGTTGCTTACTTTGGGAAAGGTGAAACTTAGTTAATTTAATAAATTAGTTTCTATAAAATATGCAGTGGGGATTCATACAATATACAGTATATACAATGCATGAAACATCACATGTAAATATCACAATACCTCAGAAGTTTTACATTTTGGGAGCATATATGTACATTATATTGATATTTTCAGCAACTGCATTGTATATGTGTTCTCTCAGCTTCTTTTATATTTTTGTGCTGTTTCTGTTTCATTTATGTCCTTTGATAGTCTGTTCCAAAATCTGGAAGCCAGACAGACAGGGCTTTGTAATTTTTTGTTCTTGATCTTGGCAACATGACATTTTGTGCTTTAAAGTCTTTCTTCCCACTGAACTACTATATCTGTAGGACCCATTCCAGTACAGACACTCTGCAACTTACAAACGAGTTAGGTTCCAGAAGTCTATTCGTAAGTAGTGATTAGGTAAAAACTGTACTGAACAGTACATACATATGCAAACTCTACAGTAGTTAGGCTAAAAACACTTAACTACCACAAAAAACATAAAGTATACAGTATTAATGACTTTTAATACAGTAATAATGATATTATAATACATTACAGTACAATAAAACAAACATTCAAACATATACACATGCCTCATTCCCCGTTGTTAGGGGGGGCCAAGCCAAGAAACGCACATTCACCACAATCCACACATACTTCAACCACTCCTCTCAGCTCCATGGGGATAAAGGGTTGCCACATCTCCCCCCCTTCCACTCTGCTTGGGTCATCCACAAGGTAGGCGGGCAAGGATATTCTACAATGAGATCCGACAGCCGCAGCTGGTTTACCCCCACCGCTTCAACGCATGGCAAGTCCCCTCACACCCGTTCATCACAGTTCGCTGAGCTAGCAGGTGCGAAAAATCCCTTTGAGCCATGTCAACAATGTACAATTTTCCTTCACTCATTCCTATCTCTTGCATGCACTCTTCCCTGTTCCACTGACATTCCATGTGCATTCAGTGCTCTTTTCATGCCATCCATCCATCTCATTTTAGATCTCCCTCTTCACCAAACTCCAATCACTTCTGCACTCCACACTCTCTTCACTATTCGTTCATTACTCATCCTTTTCATGTGTCCAAACCAACTCCACACACTTTGATCTAATCTCTCCGAAAGCTTCAATCCAAAGCCCGTTCTCTGAATGACATCCTAACTTCTTACTCTACCTATTCTAGATACACCAATCATACCTCTCAAACACCTCATCTCCATAACATTCAACTTGTTCCTTTCATCCTCTCTTGCACTGCAAGTCTCTGCTCCATACAGTGCTGTTGGCACAATCACACCTTCATATATTCTTCTTTGCATTCATTCCCAAATATCTATTTCTAATTACACTTTTCAACTCACCTAGACATTTACTTGCTTCTTTCACTCTGTCATGCTCTTTACTTTTACCAATATCCACCCGGAGCTTCCTTCTTTCACACACTAGTAAACTCACATGCAGAAGTTCTCTACATTGGAGACTTCAATGTACACCACAGTGAGTGGCTTCATTCTTCTCACACTGATGTGGGAGGAAGCGAGGCCCTTGCTTTCTCTATTACTCACGATCTGGAGCAAATTATCAAACATCCTACTCGCGTTCTTGATCGTTGCGAACATGCTGCAAACACTCTTGACCTATTTTTTACTTCTAACCCTTCAAACTACTCTTATTCTGTGCTTTCCCCTCTAGGTACATCTGACCACTCTATGCTCTCTCTCTCTTCCATTTTCGCTCCCCCACCACCAATCCCTCCTACTCAATGCCGCCTTTGGCACTTCGAGCAAACCCAACATGAAAATTTGCGTAACTTTCTCTTTGACTTCCCATGGGATGACTACTGCTTTCAGTCCCGCAACCCTGATCGGGTAGCTGTAAAAGTTGCCGAGATCATGACCACGGGAATGGAGGCGTACATTCCCTCTCCTACAAAAACTTTCTCTCCCCCTAAACCTTGGTTTGACCGTGCCTGCTCCATGGCTATCCAGGCTAGGAATCAGGCTCACCAATCTTACCAAGCCTCTTCTTCCGATTTAACTCGCTCTGATTTTATTATAGCTAGGAATCGTTGTACAGCTCATATTCGAAGGTCTAAGGCTTCCTTTATAAGAAGGAAAGTTGATGACCTTAACTCCTCTCCCACTGACAAATGCTTCTGGTCCTTAGCCAAAAACCTCTCCAAAAACTTCTGTAACTCAAGCTTTCCCCCTCTCATTCGTTCTGATGGTTCTATAGCTTGCTCTCCCACTGACAAAGCCACTCTCTTTGGCTGTAATTTTTCTGCCAACTCTTCTATCAACGATTCCTGCGCACCTGTTCCTCAGTCTTTTCCCCTCTCTAACCCTATGCCCTCCCTTATCCTTTCTTCACGCAAAGTTCATAAGGTTCTTCGCTAGCTAAAGACAAACAGGGCATCTGGTCCCCATGGTATCCCTGCAAGGTTCCTTAAGGAGTTTGCAGATGAACTGGCTCCCGTGCTTTGCCGTCTTTTTCGCCTCTTTCTGTCAACCAGTATCCATCCTTCATCTTGGAAGCATGCTCTAGTTCAACCTGTTCCTAAGAAGGGTGACCGCTCTATTCCTTCTAACTACCGACCTATTGCTCTAACTTCCTCTATTGCTAAAGTTTTCGAAACTTTGCCCAATGCTCACTTCTTGAAATGCCTTGAATCTAACTCACTTATCTCCGATCACCAGTACGGCTTCCGCAAGGCAATATCCACTGGTGATCTCCTGTCCTATCTTACTCATGTATGGTCATCTTCTATGAAGTACTATGGGGAATCCTTTGTCGTCGCCCTTGATATCTCTAAGGCTTTTGACAGAGTCTGGCACAAGGCTCTGTTGGCCAAACTCCCTGCCTATGGCTTTAACCCCTTCTTTCTGTTCTCTGATTTCCAGTTTTCTTACTGACCGTTCTATATCTGTAGTTGTTGATGGCGCGACATCTAGCCCTTTCTCTGTTTCCAGTGGTGTTCCACAGGGCTCTCTTCTTTCACCTACTCTCTTCCTTCTCTTCATCAATGATCTGCAATCCCCATCTTCCTCTCTTCTTCATGCCTTTGCCGATGATTCTACCCTTTACTTTTCCTCTGCCTTTTCTTCACAACCTTCATCTGTTACTCGTAATCAATCTCGTATCACTCTTTCTTCTACTCTTAACTCTGATTTGCAGAGAGTATCTGAATGGGGCACTCAAAATTTAGTTAAATTCAATGCCTCCAAGACACAGTTTCTGGCTATCTCTTTATCTTCTTCTCCTCCTGATAACCCTATTGTCTTCAAAACTAATGAAATTTACCCTCTTAACTCTATCAATATATTAGGAATCCAAATAGCCTCTAACTTGTCTTGGAGGAATCATATAATCCAAATTTCTAAATCTTCGTCAAAAAAATTGGGAGTTTTGTTTCGCTTTCGAAATTACTTTTCCTCATTGCAGTTACTTAAAATTTACAAAGGTCTTATCCGCCCCTGCTTAGAATACTGCTCACACATCTGGGGTGCTTCTTCCTTCACTTATCTTCTTGATAGGGTTAAATCTAAGGCAGTCAGACTCATTAATGATCCTTCTCTTACTTCTAACCAGGATTCTCTCTCTCTTCGCCGTAAGGTATCTTCCCTTTCGCTTTTCTATCGCTACTACTTCCATCGCTGCTCTGATGAGTTGGCGAGTTGCATCCCTCCTCCACTGCCGAGGCCGCGTAACACTCACCAAGCGGCCTCATCTCACAGGTACTGTGTGGAGATTTGTAGCTCGCGGATTGGTCGGTGCAGCGACTGCTTCTTCCCATCTACCTAAAGACTCTGGAACTCTCTTCCTCCTTCTCTCTTTCCTAATTCTTATGACCTTTCATCCTTCAAAAAGCAGATCTATCGTCATCTCAGAGCCTAGTCCTCCATATCTCTGGGTCCTCTTTACGTTGACTGTTTTTTTCTGTCTGTCGTTTTCCTTTGTGTGACATTACCTCATCTCTGCCTTGCCCTTAACCTTTTTCTTTTCCTTCGTCTTGGTATTTTCTCGTGCCTGGGCCTTTGTTGATGAGGGCAGTTTCTGCCTGTCCCGGTGTCACACTCTTAAAAAAAAAAAAAAAAAAGTCACCAAATGTTTCAATTCATTCTCAGTATCAGCCACCAGCACAGTATCATCTGCAAATAGAAATTGACTCAAGTTCCACAACCTTCCATCCTCACCCACTAGTTCCAAGCCTTTATTTGATACTCTTTCATTCACTTCCCCTAACACTCCATCCAGATACACATTAAACAACAATGGCAACACTACACAACCTTGACGTAACCCTACGTTCACCTCAAACCAATCACTCATAGCATTCCCAACTCTCACACACGCTCTACTATTCATGTAAAAACTCTTCATCGCATTCAACAAACTTCCACTTATTCTATACAGGCGCAACACGCTCCACAATCCCTCTCTATCTACCCTGTAATACGCTTTCTATAAGTCCATAAAAGCCCATAAAGTGTCCCTACTTTTCTCAAAGAATTTCTCACACACCTGTCTTACTGCAAACACCTGATCCACACATCCTCTTCCTCTCCTGAATCGACGCTGTTTTTCCCCAATCAATCTCTCAGTACCTTTCCTAATTCTCTTGATTAAAACTTCCATTTACTAACTACACTCAACAAACTAATTCCTCTAAAACTACTACACTCATACTTATATCCCTTCCCTTTGTAAACTGGAACTGTACATGCACTACTCCAATCAACAAGAACCCTCCCTTTCCTCAAACATACACTCAACAATATATCAATTCATTCTACTAATGCATCCCCATCTTTTGACACGCACTCAGCATGACACCCAGCTATCCCTGGTGCTTTACCTGTTTTCGTTGCTCTCAATGCCAAACGTACATACAGTACATCAATACATGGGTAGCTAATGGGTAGGCTTTTGTTCGTATCTATGAATGTTTGTAACTTAGTTTTTCATAAGTAGGAGAGCTTCTGTTTATCATTTATTAATCTATACATAATACTCATCACAATGATTTTGATATGGTCTTCTACTTTAAGCTATTTTAGCTCCCTGATAAATGGTATTGCCTGGTCAATCCCTTTGCCATGACCAAACAGATTTTAGCATCAAAATTTTAAATTTTTTGGGCTCTGCTTAATAGATTTTTATTACTGCTACACCATATCATGAAGCAATAGGTTAAGTAGCTAAGATAAAGAGCCTCCACTATAATATTTTGCTGTAAATGTCAAATACACTCAACAATAAATTTCATGGAGTAATAGGAGAGGATCTCGGTCAGTTAAATTTGATTGGCTGTTGTTTACAAATTAGGGTCTGTAATGGAAACAATTACATTATGAAAAGAAGAGGAATACAACTCTTGATCAAGCAGTACATCAAGCTCAACATCCAATGTGACAGTGTAAAATACCTGTACACAGTAAATATCATAAATCCAACATCTTTATGAGAGAGAGAGAGAGAGAGAGAGAGAGAGAGAGAGAGAGAGAGAGAGAGGAGAGAGAGAGAGAGAGAGAGAGAGAGAGAGAGAGAGAGAGAGAGAGAGAGAGAGAGAGAGAGAGAGAGAGAGAGAGAGAGAGAGACTCCCGTTTAACGTCAGGGTTTCATTCCTGGCAGCTGACTAAAGTCAGATTTCGATAAAAGTCAGAAAAGACCTAAATTCGAACCTAGATTCCCCAACCAATCTTAAAAATAAATCATCTAATACATAGGAAAATAATAAAGCTCTTATTCTATGATAAAAAATACTAAAATTAAACTTAATCGTACTACATACCTTTACTTGTGCAACATAAACTATATCAATACGAAAAATTACACTGCAGTACAGTACATTATTGCTTACCTTTACTCATGTGGTCATCTTGCACACAGGAAGAGGCATTGCAAGGAAGGGAGAGACTGGCTTATTGGGAGGTGGAAGCTAGAGAGGCAGGTGCATCTGGGGAGGCAAAATAACATACAGCAGATGATGATGCAGGTGAGTCTATACAGGTAGAGGCACCTAAGGTAGAGGGTACAGGATCTGCTGATGGGGGTTCTACCATCAAAAAAGAATTGGTCAAGGCAAATCTGGAAGGAAGCCCTCTTCTTCTCCTCATATATTTCCTTGTAACACCTCAGGGCATCATTGATCCCTTTCTCGACCTTAGTATACCTGGCAACATCTGGGTCCTGAGCCTTCAGTTTTGCCAATAATTCCTCTGCCTTGGCAAACGTTCTTCCAATTCCCTGATTATGAAGCTCTATGGCTCTGGGCTTGGTAGTTCTTCCTCCTCTTTGATAATCTGCTTCTCCAGTTGAATGAGGTCCTCAGTAGATAACTTCTCGCCATGAGATTCCAGGAGCTCTTTTACATCCTCAGCCTCCACCTCCAACTCGAGCTCCTCAATCATGACAACTACGTTCTTGGTTACAGCCTCAATTGTCTCCTCAAAGCCTTGGAAGTCATTCACAAAATAAGGGCATGCTTTTTACCATACCCCATTCAAGTTCGTCTGCAGCACTTCCTCTCAAGCATCAGCAATATTTTTCACAGCATGAAGAATATTGTACGACTTCCAAAGGTCGTTTGCAGCACTTCCTTCCAAGCATCAGCATGAACGATATTGCACGACTTCCAAAAGTCCTTGAGAGTCAAGGCCTTGAAAGAGGTAATAACCCCCTAATCCAATGGCTATAACAGGGAAGTGGTATTAGGTGGAAGGTAAAACATCTTTATATTAGGATGGAAGTCATCTAAATGGGCAGGGTGACCAGAGGGACTGTCAAGGATTAGCAACACCTTAAAGGGCAAACCCTTGGAAACATACAACCTCTCCGCTTCAGGGACAAAATGGTTGCTGAGCCAGTCCTCAGATATTTGATGGGTTATCCAAGCCTTCTTGTCTGACTTCCAGATGACTGGTAGTTGACCCTCCCAGATGCCCTTGAGGGTCCTTGGGTTTTCTGCCAAATAAACCAACAAGGGTTTCAGCTTAGTCTCCAGCAGCATTAGCCCCCAAATGCAACGGTAGTCTCTCCTTGCTGAATTTTATGGCCTGGTGCTGTCTTCTCCTCCTTGGCGATGTACGTACAACTAGGCATACACTTCCAGAATAAGCCAATCTCATCCACGTTAAATACCTGTTTGGCATGGTAACCCTCCTCTCTTATTATTTCAACCAAAGCAATAGGAAAAAATTTTTGCTGCTTCATCATCACCTTTAGCAGCTTTACCTTGCACTCTATGATATGCAAATTAGGACAAACTTAAAATCACTAAACCAACCTCTACAAGCCACAAACTCTTCACCTGCACTTCCTTCCTCCTTTTCTCTTTTCAAGGCTTCGAACAATATTTTAGCCTTTTCCTGTATTAACATGAGGCTTACTGAGATACACCGCCAATTTTAGTCTTCTGGCCAATGCACTAGCAGTCTCTCCATCTCAACCATAAGGCGACTACGCTGCCTAGTGATCACAGAAGACATCATAGCAGTCGAATCTTTCATGTGGTCATGGATGCGATCTTTGTCTTTGATGATCACAGCCACGGTCATACAGGCTAATACGAGATTGCATCCAATCTTCATAGAAGATTCTCCGTTTTCAGCACGGTTTACTATTATCAGTTTCAGTTTCCATGGTGATGGATTTTCTTTTCTTCGTAGCACTGCCATCAGAATGATCACTAACACCCTTGGGAGGCATAGTAATATCAGTAATGAGAAAACACAACGAGAGAGCAGATAAAACACGAGGCACAATGTGGCGGGCGGGAATAAATTGAGCAGTGGTCCTTTTTCCTCTTCAAATGCTACGTGTTTGGTATTTTTTTTAATTCAATATAATCCTTCAATATAATTATACATATATAAAAATAAATAAATAAAGCCATTAACTTGATAAGTAAGAATACAGTCGTGCTGTTAGCTGTGTACAAGAGTGCATTTCATATAAAATTGTATTTACAACTATGTACCGTATTTGATATTTTTTTTATTCAATGTAACCAAATAAATAATAAGCCATTGACTTGATATATACAAATACAGCTCTGCTGCTAGCTGTGTATTCATCCGCCGCACTCGCAAATTGCACAGCACGTGCAGTTTGAATTTACCGCACCAGGCAGGCATGTCAAAAACTTTATTTATAATTTATTAATTACTCATTGGGTTCTGACATAAGGTCAAAACAACGTATCTTGGAACGACGTTATACAAAGACTCTCTTTGATACTTTTTTCATAGAAAATGTGTACACATATGGAGCTTTATTATTATTATTATTATTATTATTATTATTATTATTATTATTATTATTATTATTATTATTATAATAATTATTATTATTGTGAGACATAATGCAAACATCACCCTAATGTAAATTTAATTTTTGTCTCTCTCTCCCTCACTCACATATTATTATTAGTAATAATATTATTATTATTATTATTATTATTATTATTATTATTATTATTATTATTATTATTAATATTATACAGTGAGATGATGATAGCCCAAAAACCATTTCATCTCTCTCTCTCTCTTGAAGCAGTGTCACTTGTCCAATGGTGCCAATACTAAAATATACAAAATCTGCTTCTCCATATATTATTCGTTAAATCCGAAGTCTGTTGAATTAAGGTTCGCTAAATTGAGAGTTGAGTGTAAATCTTTATTTCAATTTAACAAGAGTATATTGTTTACTACATACAGTACATACACTTACTTCTTGAAACAACGCAAGGATAGGTTCTCAGAAGGCATGTGTAATGTAAAATTCGCGTGATGTAACCAGTCATTTTCCATAAGAAACAAAGATAATAGGCATAAATACACTTGACAACTGTACATAAACACATTATGCTACAGATATAAGATAAGTAAAACATATTTTATAAGTACAAAACAAAGCAGAAAGACCTGTAGTTATTTATAATAACATACAATTAGTGTCCAGTATAAAAGAGGTACAGATTACTGCACAGTATACAAATTAACACACTATTATGCGGTGGGCAACAGGCATACACTGGGACATGCGTGGCGGTGGTGAGCACGTAACTAAAGCGGTGAGAGAAGAGGAGGAGGATGCGGGAGAACGAACCTCTATCTGCAAACGTAAACAAAGATAAAATAAAAATAAGATATAACCAAAGCAAGAATAAAAAACTAAAAAAAAAAATCTCATTATGCAATGACTGAATGTAAAACATTCTACTCACTCTATATACGATGAGCAACAGGCATGGGACGAGCGTGGTGGCGGTGAGCACTTGTACTCTCATCACGCTCATAACGGGCCAACACTTGAAATTTTACCTCAAGGTTTATTGCCTTTCTCACTCCTTTGGGAGTAGAAGCACTTCCACAGTCTTTTCCTGGGCGTTTACTGGCTATGATAGATATGTATATAAAAATTTGCAAAAAACACAAGAAACACAAACCTTACCACGAAAACAGTTAGAACAAGTGATATATACACACAGTATGCTGGGTAAAGAGACACTGAAGCACATGGCAGCATGGCGGGAAAGTGCCTCCAAAGCGGTTGCTTATTTACTAAAATAAAAAAAAAATTCAAATTTTTCACGAGCGTGTTACTCAAGTATTTCGGATTTTATTACTATTATTTTTTGGAGGTGATATTCCAATTTCCTGTATTATAGAGATGCGCAAAAAGTGAGTTGACTGTATATATTCGAGATGATATTCAAATTATGAATGTCTGTCAAGAATTTGCACCAAATTCTAATAGAAGGAAGTGTAACATGGAAAGGTCCTACATTAATTTCTAGGTCTTTGAGTATGCGACCTAAATAAGCTCTTGATCCAGTATATATGACTTGAGTTATATGTGAGTTTACTCGTAATCCATTTCTCAATAACTATTGCATGACTCTATCAATTGTGGATTCCATTTTTAATATAAGAAGGTCAAGATGTTCTAAATATTTGAAGAAGATATTGTGCATCATCTGTAAACTGGAAAAGCATGGCATTCTGAGCAATAGTTAATAATCACTTATAAATACACCTAGATCTTAGAATAACGCGGAGATAGGTTCTCAGAAGTGCCGCATATATTAATTTTTGTGAAATTTAACGAGTTATTTTCCATAAGAAACAATGATAATGGGCATAGCACTCTATTTCCCTGACGATATTATGTCGAAACTTTGTTTGCTGTTTGTTCTTTTAATGCTTTTTTCAATTTTCTTCATAATATTCCATCGCATTAAGTAGCAGAAGAGGAGGAGGATGCGGGAAAACGAACCTCTATCCACAAACATTTTGCCACTTCCATATCAGCTAATGCACCCTCGCACGCTATTTCCATGACGATATTATATAGAAAATTTGCTTGCCATTTGTTCTTAATGCTTTTTTCCATTATCTTCATAATATCTGATTGCACTAAATGGTAGAAGAGGAGGAGGATGGTGGAGAAGTGCCTCCAAGGCGGTCGATTATTTACTAATATGAAATTTTTTTTTTAGAATTTTTTTGCATAGGCATTATTCGTAAATTTCGTATTTTTTACTATTATATTTTAGGGGTGTTATTACAATTTCCCGGATAAAAAAAACGTGGAAAAAGCGAACAAGGTGTATACTGAAAAGTATGGGACCGAGCACGGAACCCTGAGAGACATCAAATTAAACAGAGAGCTTGGATGATACATCTATTTTTACTGACTGCATGCAATTACTTAGATTGCTATTACACCAAAAGTCATCTATATTTACACATTTAATTTTGCTTATGAAAATCAGACGAAAGAAACTGTCAGAAGCTTTGAAGAGGTCACATAGGACAAGCAGTGATAGGTTATTCCTTTCTATGTTTTTTTTGTGTCAGTGACTTGTGTTAAGGCAGTCTGCATAGACAGACTCTTCCTGAAGCCGTGCTGGGATTTTGAATACAGAGGACTTCTTGACAAGTATTCATACCACTGGTATACTACAGTTTTCTCTAAAACTTTAGATAAAATCGGGAGTAGGGTAATTGATCTGTAAACAATTGGATCCTAATTGTCTTCCCGTTGAAATACTGGGCAAACAATTCCGTATTTCCATTCTTCTGGGAATACCCCTATGAAAATGGAGGTGTTGATAATCATAGTAATGCAGTAAGCTAGTACAGGTCATGAATTTTTCAAGAAGTTAGTAGACTATCCATTTGTTCCACAAAAGTGTTCATTTTCTAAGCCTTTTATAATAATTACCACTGAAAAAATATCTACAGGGTGAACCATAAATAGAACACCTTGATTGTTAAATATTTCAGCCATGCTTTCGTGAACCTCTTTCCCTAAGGTTTGAAAAAGCTTGTTAGATTTTTTATATAACTCTAATGGATCATTTACATTTAACTTAAGAGCAGATCTCATTTTACATGGTACAACATATTTTCTAAACATCCAATTGCTTCTCTGATTATTTCCCTTAGCCTGTTTAATGAAAGTTTTAGCATGATTTTTGGATAGTTTATATTGCGCTTAATTAATTCCTTATGATTTTGGTTTAAGTTTTTGTTTTATCTGATTTCAATTTGACATTTCATTCATTGGTGGAGAAGAGAAACGAAGTATTGCTTGTGTGACAGTTGGAGAACAAATATTTAAGCAAGACATGAAGTTTTTTGTCATTATATGCACTAATTTCTTGATGTTGTTGGTATTCAGAATCTCAATGAATTTCAGAACAGTCTAATAAACTATTACAGAACTTATCTGGACTTTGGTCTTTAAATTACAAAAAGTTTTTGTTGGTAGTTGTTTCTTAGGTTTTCCTTACATCTATCTCAACTGTGAGATGTGAGAATACAGTATTGCTTTGAGGGGATGATTTTATATTTTCACTTTTTTTGCTGTAAAATAACAGATACAGTGTTCCCTTGCTATATCGCAGTTCACCTATCGCAAATTAATGCATCTCGGATTTTTGGCTTAGAAAAAAAATAAATAAATAAAACGCTTATGACACCAGGACGGGCCAAAAAATAATAAAATAAAACAGCCTTTATCAGGCCTAGGCACAAAGAATACATAAAGTAAAGAGAAACAGAGATGGAGAGTGTAATGACCTGTCAGATGTGAAGGGATTATAAAAGATGTGTAATTAATATCCAATTCTCTGCTTGCTTTTAATATACCTCTGCATTACTTTCATGATGTCTATTCCAAAAATTCTCCTTAGATCTTATTAATATTATTATTATTATTATCATTATTATTATTATTACTGGCAACAATAATTTTCCTTTGATGATGATTGTGGAGATTATTATTATTATTATTATTATTATTATTATTATTATTACGAAATTGTCATTAAACCATTATTTTTACAATAAATAATGTAGCTTTGGTCGAATGAACAAGAGTTAATTAAAGATGTCTCTCTCTCTCTCTCTCTCTCTCTTTCTGTCAACGTCTTTCCCCATTTATCGTCGTCATCTTTCATTTCCTCTTTCTCATATTTATTATAGGTAATTTACATTAAATATATTGCTCATTTGGCACAAAAAAAATCATGTAATGACCAGTGGACATTTATAATTGCAAAGAACTCTCTGTTTACTCAAAATAATCAACGTTATCCTGACGCGGTAAAAGACTGATTGGCAGAAAGCCTACCAAAGCATATTTTGCTCGCAACTTGGGAGCTATACATACACTATGCATAAGAATACTTATACATAATGTAAATGAATAAGTATTCATATGTGTAAATTTAATATAATTGAATAAGCATACATACAATGTCTGTAAATCTACATACATACTCTTAAACTACAATAAACAAAACTATCATGCAAAACAACACTTACATAATGTACGTAGAAATAAACTGTATTGAAATATATTCAAGACAAGAGAGATCTACTTATGTACAACATTCAATTCAAAAAATTTATTGACATAATACGAAATTACATCAAATGGAGCTTGTTAGCAAGCTGGGGGTAGACAATCGGCGCCACACGGTGTATGTGGGTATGTTTGTATGTATGTGTGTTTGTGCGTGTATGTGTACATGTGTGTCCTGCTTAACCGATTTCCGTTCCGTTCTACAGAAATCTCTCTCTCTCTCTCTCTCTCTCTCTCTCTCTCTCTCTCTCAGTCAACGTATTTCCCTATTTATTGCGTCCTCTTTCATTTCCTTTTTCTCATTTGATTTCTTCTTCTCTACTTTGATGGCAAATGGATGAATCCTTTTAAAATTCCATCAGGAAATGAAGGAGAATGAATTTAAAACAGAGGGAAGTTTATTATTAGATTCCTCTCTCTCTCTCTCTCTCTCTCTCTCTCTCTCTCTCTCTCTCTCTCTCTCTCTCTCTCTCTCTCTCTCTCTCTCTCTCTCTTGCTTTGTTTGGAGTTTATCTAATTTTCAAGATTATAGTATTATTAATATTCCTTGGTTCTAAATATTATTCTATCTATCTGCACGAAATCTTAACGTAAATAGTGTCTGCTGAGAGAAAAAGAAAACGTATACAATTCGTTCAAAGAAAATGTATATCGTACTGTACATGGGAAACTTAAATGAAATATATATATTCTCTACACGCTATTTGATTCTGTTTACATCACGAACTCCCTTTTCTACTAAGGGCTAGGACGGTTGCCTTCTTGCGAAGGACTTGTTTTGGCAGATGTAATCGTTACCTTACTGACCTCAGTCTGTGGCGGGGCGCCAACCCTCGACCTGCCGCCTCAGAGTCGCGGACACTACCATTTTGCCATGGAGACTACACGCTATTTACCTGACGATATTATATCGAAAGGTTGTTTGCTGTTTGTTCTTAATGCTCTTTTCAATCTTTATAATATCACGTTCATATAAATTTACTCTTGCACTATGTTATTAATAAAGTAAAGGGTGGTTTGTTAACAGTGCAGGGAGGGTTTATACAGTAAAGGTAAAAATAAATGTAAAATACCTATGTATATATAATAATAATAATAATAATAATAAAAATAATAATCATAATTATCTCCACAATCATCATCAAAGGAAAATCATTGTTGCCAATAATAATAATAATAATAATAATAATAATAATAATAATAATAATAATAATAATAATAATAATAATATCTAAGGAGAATTTTTGGAAAAGACATCATGAAAGAAACGCAGAGGTACATCAAAACCCAGCAGAGAATTGGATATTCATTACACATCTATTATAATCCCTTCACATCTAGCAGGTCATTACACTCTCCATCTATGTTTCTCTTTACTTTATGTATTCTTTGTGCCAAGGCCCGATAAAGGCAGTTTTATTTTATTATTTTTTGGCCCGTCCTGGTGTCACAATCATCAAAAAAAAAAAAAAAAATAAAATAAAAAATTATATATGGTGTTCCTACTTCGCGGTTTTTCATCTATCACCACCGGTCCCAAAACCGAACCCCCGCTATAAACGAGGGAACACTGTACATTATTTGCCATATGTAAAAATGTCTGACTTTATAATTATCCATTGAATAAGTGAACATTAAGATAAAACTCATTACATCAAACTTGTTCTTATATTAAAGGAAAAAGAGTAAACAATGTTACTTGGTAATTATGTAATGTAACATACTATAATACTATAAATATCAGAAAACTAATTAGGCAATGCATGATAAACTGTAATTGATCCTATGTATTCTTTAATATCCGAGTACAGAGCACATTTCTTATCTTTTCGAATTTATGTTATACTCACAGATATGGCCACTTGTTACACCTTTTCTAAAAAAAAAAAATATATATATATATATATATATATATATATATATATATATATATATATATATATATATATATATATATATATATATATATATATATATATATATATATATATATATATATATATATATATATATATATATATATATATATATATATATATATATATATATATATATCTATATATATATATATATATATATATACTGTATATTAATTTATTTAACTATTTAAACTGAAGATATAAAAGATAAATAAACAGAAATGCATATTCTTAAAGGGCCACAGTACTTTCAATAAAAAAAAGTTCCCTGGATTATGCATCATCTCTCATTTCATCACAGAAAATGATATCTTTGTAAATTGAATTCTGTTCTCTCTTTACATGTTCAGTGGCTGCAAATTTAAGTCTGTCCTTGTCCAATGAAATGCCCAGTAGTGTGTCACCTTTTAACAAACCTTTGCCAATTGCATGTACGCTACGACAAATTGTATTTTCACAATTTATATCATGTTCTTCTTTTACCACATCGTTAGATGCGTTTCTTGTATCTGTGGCCTTTGGTGCTCCACATCCAAGCTGGGCAATATCTACCTTCTTCTTAGAATCACTGTACATAACATTTCCAAAATTTACATCACGTCCATTATTAATTACGTTGCAAGTTTCATATCTAGTGTCTCTCTTAAGCAAGAAATTATTTGCATCTGAATCTCCATCAAGTGTATGTACAACAATATGCCTCTTTAACGAATCTTTATACTTAAATGACTTTTTACACACCTTGCATGTATGTGGCTTTTCTCCACTATGCACCAAAGCATGTTTTTTCAAATGTCCTTGCTGAGAAAAGGATTTTGTACAAATATTACACACATGAGGCGTTTCTCCATTATGAATTAAAGAATGTCTTTTCATATCCTCTTCACGAGAAAACAATTTCTCACAAACAATGCACGAATAAGGTTTTTCGCCAGTGTGTGTAAGGGAATGTCGTTTCAAGTACCATTTTTGAGCGAACGATTTATTGCAGACCGTACAAGAATAAGGCTTTTCTAGTGAATGTATTAAGGAATGTGTATTCAACTTTCCTTTCAGCACAAAGGATTTACTACAAATAGGACATACATAAGGTTTATGACCACTATGATCTAAAGAGTGGTATTTCAGATCACATTCTCGGGCAAATGATTTATTGCATATATTACACATGTGTCTTTCTCCACTGTGAATTAACAAATGTCTTTTCAAAATCCCTTTCTGAGTGAATGATTTGCTACAAACATCACATACATAAGGTCTCTCTCCAGTGTGCATTAGAGTATGATTATTTAACTGTCCCTTCTGAGCAAATGACTTATTGCAAACATCACACATATGAGGTTTTTCTTCACTATGAATTACAGTATGGCATTTCAGTTCCATTTTCCGGGAAAATGATTTATTGCATGTTACACACATGTATGGTTTTTCTCCTGTGTGGCATAAGGAGTGCAGTTTTAAGCTGCCCTTTTGAGAAAATGCTTTGTTACAAATAGGACACACAAAGGGTTTTTCTCCACTGTGCATTGAAGCATGCCTTTTCAAATTTTCTTTCCTAGAGAATGTTTTATTGCAAGTACTACAAATGTGAGGCTTTTCCCCATTAGGAATTGAAAAACGTTGTATCACGTTCCCATTTTGTGATAAAAATTTTTCACAAACATCACGAGGTCTTTGTCTTTTAAATGTTCCCATTTCAGAAAATGCAGCATTACTGTCATTACACACAAAAAATTTCTTCTTACTGGACATTTCCAATCTTAATATAATGATGAGTTCCAAGAAACAATATTAAATACAGATACAGCGTGCTTTTCCTTTTTGAGAATGGCATGTACTGCATGGAGTTCTTTAATCTTTGCTGTGACAAAATTATAGTACAGTCTATTTACTTATTGCTTATATTATAGTAACATCAGTTCATTACTAGAACCACACTGTGACACATGTAATGCTCCCTTGGATAATCTGAAAAAAAAGAAGGAAAATAGCATCATACTTATAACCAAAAATCTGACTACACAAAGTAGATCATATAACATATTTTTATTCACACTCAAAAGTGTGAATAAAGGGAACACATTTTTTTTACTTTACCCAAAAGCTTGCTTCGGTTCTAAACGCAAAGATGAACTTAATAATATTCTCAAGACAGTCACTCTATATATAGTTTGCTTCAAACTACTCTCATTGTTGAGTGCTTAAGTTACTAGAACTTAGATCATGTAGCTAGCACTAAAGTACTGTATTCGAAAACAGCTGACGCATTTAGTCATTCTGTAATTGAATGCTATGGTGAATTATTTAAAATTATCCACTTTCCATATACAAAACATCAGAGAGAATTATTACTATTATTATTAGCCAAGCAACAAGCATAGCTTGTAGAGAAACATTAAAATACAAAACTCTTTTAACTTCACAAGCACACGATGTTCTGACTTAAATAGGGAACTAATCTAAGTCAATATATCAAGGCATTAGGAGAGGAATAAATGTTCAAAAGATAGGAATTTTCTAGCCTTAACTTCACTGGTCAAACTTATTTATTACTGGGAATGTACACTGTAAATGAGAAGATAATGTAAGATTAAATACAGCAGGTGAAGTTGTCAGTGATTTAACGAGGAAGGGAATATTATTTGTCTCTAACATAGTTGCTTAAAATTTTTCCCTAAGTCTTGCGAATAGTAGTAATACTATGGGTCTCTGGTACTGTGCCCAATGAAACTTTACAATAATCTTATATGCCATGCCAAAAACTGCTACTATACTAAACTAGAAGGTTGTTAATTCTTGAAATAAATTAATAGAATGACCATCAAGCTCAAAAAATAGACAATTTTTTATCGGCCATATTCATGATTATGTTGGAAATGCGAAAAAATCTTGCTGCTTGGCTGTGAGTATTTAAAGATCTTGTGATACATATTAGCCCTACCACTGGAAGATTTATCAATTAACTTGACAAGGGTCTAACCTAACCTAATCAACTAATGTCAACGACGCTAAAGAGCAGTAGGACGATGCTGTTGGAGTTAAGAGGTCCTACTAAATTATGATTATGGTGCCAAAATATTAATGTTGGATAATGTTGGTGAGAGAAAGATTGAGCTAATACTGGTCTCAAACAGTGGGATGCTGGGCTTTGTTTCCTACCAATTTTTAGATCCTACACTACTGATAATACCAAAAAAAGAGTAAATATTTATTCTGTCACCCCTGAGATACTAATATATAGTAAAACTATCTAAAACAGCTAAACAATAACAATTTCACTTATCAATGAATTTCTTGACTGACCTCATGGCAAAAGATCTATGCCTATTTACCCTATAAATGATCCCAGCATTGTGGTAGGGGGGTGGAGAATTGTAGTAGCTCTTTACCCCAATGGAGCTAAAAAGAATGATTGGGGCGAATTGGCCTCTGGTGAATTAATGTATGCGTTGACTCACCACCATCTTCTGACAAGAGGGCTTAGAGCCATTTCATATGTATATATGTCCTTAACAGGGAAAGAACTAACAAAACAAAACCAAACAGAATATATTAGAATTCACAAGATTTTTTACCTAACTCGGGGTGTGAAAGTAATAATTTACCAACATGAATGCCTAAAGAAAAAAAAAAAGTTGGAATGCACAGTAGCATTCACTAGTACATGTTCTCGAGTTTCTAGTGGAGGAGGATGGCGAGAGACTTGCTTTTCCAACAAACAAAGAGCACAAATCACTTCTGATAACAAAAGAACCACCAAATTTCAATGAACCTAACTTCATCAGGTGCAATATCAATAGTAGACATATAACCAAACTATTATATATGCAGTGTTACCACCCTTATCGCGGTAGTTCGGTTCCGGGACCCAGCGCGAACCAGGAAATCCGCGGAGTAGGATCGGCCTATATGTACATAGATATTTTAATGTATTTTTACGTTTACACTGTATAAACCCTCCCTGTACTGTTAAAAAAACACCCTTTACATTATAAATAACAGCAAGCAACGTAATTTTTTATGAAAGTGATAGGAAAACTTACCGTGAATGAGGTGATGATGACCTGACATACATAGGTACAGTATTTTACAATAATTTTTACGTTTACGTAAAATAGCGGCCGACATCAACAAACTTTTTCCTTCTTTCAACATATTATTATTCTTAGGCTAAGAAATACGTTTTTTTTATCAATAAAATCATGAAACTACTGGAAATATAAATATATATGCTAGCTCACGTAGCTGCGACCCCAATACATTGCACGCTATCGAAAACTATTTCGCATGATGCAATACTGTGAGTTATACTGTACGTACGTATATCATTCAGTTATTAGTACAATGTATATTAATTTAAAATTCATTTACTTATTTGATGATTGTACAAAATCTATTGTATTTATTCATTGTAATTTGGACCAAATATTCCTTTTGTAAAGATTATACTTTTCAAAAGAGGTGGTCTAAACGTATCTATCTATCTATCTATCTATCTAAATTTACGTTTTTTACTATTTTTTACTGTTTTATTATTCGTAGGCTGGGAAATAAATTTTTTTTATCAATTAGATAATGAAATATGTTTTTTTCAATAAAAAAATGAAAATACTGAGAATTTTTATTTTTTTATTTTAATATTTTTGCATATACCCATAAAATAAAATAATAATTTATCCAAAAATAAACCGCGATACAGTGAGAACGCAAACCAAGAAACGCGAATAACCGGGGGAATACTGTGTGTATATATATATATATATATATATATATATATATATATATATATATATATATATATATATATATATATATATATATATATATATATATATATATATATAAGGCAAATTGCTAGAAGAGGGGATTATTCTCTTTCAATAATAAAACTGCATTTTTCTGATAGATTTTGTAGTGAGATAAACAAATCTGAACTCCACTTCTGGTGCCAAATACTCGATGCAGACTTTCTATGCCCCCCCTTACCCTAACAATTATAGGGGGAAGCATTGGGAATCGGGGTTTTGGATGGGGAGAAAGCAAAAACGGTTGAAATGAAGCAAAAAGCCTTTATTCAACAAATAAAATTGTCAACAACAAAAATTTTGGGTGTGTCGTAACCTATCCTATCCTAACCAACCTAACATATCCTAAAGGAACGAATCTGGCCTAACTGGGGGATTCGACCTTGTACCCCCTTAGGGTTATATTTTACCTAATTGGGGGCATAGCCCCCCAGACCCACTTTAGGGGAACATAATCAATATACAATTAAATTGTACAGCTACCTTAATCTGAATAATAATTTGAAATTACTCTTAGAGCTGTTCAAAGATTTTGGTAAACTGCCGTGCTTAAGAAAAAATGTGATTGCTTGGCCGTGTTTACCGTAGAATTTACCATGGAATTTAGCAATTATGGAAAAATAATCGTAACTACAACCGGTACACAGATGAATCGGAGCGGCCATTATACCAATATGAGTAGAAAGAAATATGAAGCAAGAATGTTCATGATTGGCTGAAAAGGACCAATAAATATAAAGTTTACAAAATATTAGCCTTTAATGCATCTCAATAAAACAAAAGACAATAAAGAAACGCATGAAAAGTCCTATAATGCATTAGAAAAGAAACAAAATTTCATCAGGAGCTAAAATGTGTGACAGTGTTAAAGACTCCGAGACTACGCTAAAAACAAAAATGGTTTATATTTTAAAATTCGTCCCTTCAATATTAAGAGGCTACACCTGGTAAATATGAGGTTCATTACTACTGTCTTTGTGCGATCTGTCATTCTATTCATATAAAAAGCCGTATTCCAATAATCCTCTCTTCTAAAATAATACCATATATATATATATATATATATATATATATATATATATATATATATATATATATATATATATATATATATATATATATATATATATATATATATATATATATATATATATATATATATATATATATATATATATATATATACACCTAGTTCTCAGAATAACGCCTAGATAGGTTCTCAGAAGTATTGGGTAAATGGAAAATCACGTGAAAAAACGAGTCATTTTCCATAGGAAACAATGATAAAGGGCATAGATATATTCCAAACCTTACATAGACACACCATGCTAAAGATATAAGATAAGTAAAAAACATATTTTATTACTACATAGCAAAGCAGAAAGCCCTGTATCTATTTTTAAGAGTATACAAATGATATTCATATTCACTTTACAGCTAGAAATTAACATACATTACTGTACTGTATTATGCAGTGGGCAACAGTCATACAGTACACTGGGACATTCATGGTGGCCGTGAGCAAGTAACTTATGCGGTAGAAGAGGCGGAGGATGCAGGAGAACGAACCTCTATCTGCAAATGTAAACAAAGATAAAATAAAAATTATAAATAACCAAAGCAAGGCTAAAAAACGAAAACAAAAATAATTATGCAATGCCTAAATCTACCATATGACAGATTAAAAAACTTAATCTACATTCTCTAGAGAGGCACAGGGTTAGGGGGGATATGATTGAGGTGTATAAATGGTTTAAAGGGATTAACAAGGGTGATATTAATAAAGTTTTAAAATTCATGATCAAACCAGAACTCATAATGGATAATGGATTTAAGCTTGATAAATTTAGGGTCAGAAGGGAAATTGGAGAAAATTGGTTCGGTAATACCATAGAGTAGCTGATGCATGGAACAGGATTCCTAGTAGGATAATAAATGCCAATACCTTAGACACATTCAAATGTAGATTAGATAGACATATGACAGAGGTAGGGTGGGTGGTTTAAAGGGATTAACAGATATTAATAAAGATTTAAAAATTCATGATCAAACCAGAACTCGTAATGGGTAATGGATTTAAACTTGATAAATTTAGGTTCAGAAGGGAAATTGGTGAAAGTTGGTTTGGTAAAACCGTACAGTAGCTGATGCATGGAACAGGATTCCTAGTAGGATAATAAATGCCAATACCTTAGTCACCTTCAAATGTAGATTAGATACACATATGACAGAGGTAGGGTGGGTGTATATATAATGTATACTGATAATGATCTTTTCTTATCGTAATCCTCTTTGTACTCGTGGAAGAAGCGTCCGCGGGTGCTTATTTACCAATAAAAAAAAAATTGGGGAGGGGGGAATTTCGCGAAATTTGATTTTATTTTTTATAATTATTTCTTGGGGGCGTTATTACAATTTTGTGTATAAAAAAATCACGCATAAAAGAAAAAAGGTGCATACAGTGTTACCCCAGTTATTCGCGCTTCCTGGTTCGCTTTCTCACTCTATCGCGGGTTTTTTTTTGGATAAATTATTATTTTATTTCATGGGTATATGCAAAAATATTAAAATATTAAAAAAAAAATTTCAGTATTTTCATTTTTTTTTTTATTGAAAAAAACATATTTCATTATCTAATTGATAAGAAAAAATTATTTCCCAGCCTACGAATAATAAAACAGTAAAAAATAGTAAAAAACATAAATGTAGATAGATACATTTATTGACCACCTCTTTTGAAAAGTACAGTATAATCTTTACAAAAGGAATATTTGGTCCAAATTACAGTGAATAAATACAATAGATTTTGTACAATCATCAAATAAGTAGATGAATTTTAAATTAATATACATTGTACTAATAACTGAATGATATACGTACGTACAGTATAACTCACAGTATTGCATCATACGAAATAGTGTTCGATAGCGTACAATGTATTGGGGTCGCAGCTACATGAGCTAGCATATATATTTATATTTCCAGTAGTTTCATGATTTTATTGATAAAAAACAACGTATTTATTAGCCTAAGAATAATAAAACAGTAAAAAATAGTAAAAAACATAAATACTAACAGTATTGCAACATGTAAAATACGATACCGCTATCAGCGTTTTGGACAAAGACTCGTTCAGTCTAACTCACGTTTTGCTTGTGTTCGATAGCGTACAATGTGTTGGGGTTGAAGCTACGTGAGCTAGCATATATATTTATATTTCCAGCAGTTTCATGATTTTATTGATAAGAAAAAACGTATTTCTTAGCCTAAGAATAATATAATAGTAAAAAATAGTAAAGAACATAAATACTAACAGTATTGCAACATGTAAAATATGATACCGCTGTCAGCGTTTCGGATAAAGGCTTCCACCATCTTCCATTGTCTCGCCTCACTCGTGTGCGCCATTCAGGTTGTGCTTATTATTATTAATATGTTTTGCTTGTGATTTTTTTACTCGCATATTTTAACCTTTGCAATGCCTCCCAAGCATCCTTCATCTTCTAAGGCTTCTTGTAGTGAGCCTAAGCGGCAAAGGAAAATGTTAACCATTGTAGATAAAGTGAAACTCTTAGATATGTTGAAAGAAGGAAAAAAGTTTGTGGATGTCAGCCGCTATTTTACGTAAACGTAAAAATTATTGTAAAATATGGAACCTATTAATGTCAAGTCATCATCACCTCATTCATGGTAAGTTTTCCTATCACTTTCATAAAAAAATTACGTTGCTTGCTGTTATTTATAATGTAAAGGCGTTTTTTTAATAGTACAGGGAGGGTTTATACAGTGTAAAAGTAAAAATACATTAAAATATCTATGTACATATAGGCTGATCTCTACTCGGCGGATTTCCGGGTTCGCGCCAGGTCCCGGAACCGAACTATCGCGATAAGTGAGGCAACACTGTATATATATATATATATATATATATATATATATATATATATATATATATATATATATATATATATATATATATATATATATATATATATATATATATATATATATATATATATATATATATATATATATATATATATATATATAATATATATATATATATATATATATATATATATATATATATATATATATATATATATATATATATATATATATATATATATATATATATATATATATATATATATATATATATATATAATATTATATATATATATATATATATATATATATATATATATATATATATATATATATATATATATATATATATATATATATATATATATATATATATATATATATATATATATATATATATATATATATATATATATATATATATATTATATATATATATATATATATATATATATATATATATATATATATATATATATATATATATATATATATATATATATATATATATATATATGAAGCATTTTTTTTTTACCCCGACCGGGACTCAAACCTAGGACTTATGATTACTAAGTCAAGGCGCTACCACTACACCACAGAAGGCTAAAAGGAATCCAACCTTATAGCTTATATTTGCTATACTTAGGAATGAACGCATTCTAACTGAATGCCAATATGTTCATATTACAGATTCCCCAACCTCACTGGTGGCTTCATTTTAGCATTTAATTCAAATCCCAATCTCATTCGGGCCATGAAATAACCAATTAAGCACATTACATAGGTGAAAACATGAAGCATTTTTTTACCCCGACCGGGACTCGAAGCTAGGACTTATGATTACTAAGTAAAGGCGCTACCACTACACAACAGAAGGTTAAAAGGAATCCAACCTTATAGCTTATATCTGCTATACTTAGGAATGAACGCATTCTAACTTAATATTGAAGGGACGAATTTTAAAAAATAAACCATTTTTGTTTTTAGTATATATATATATATATATATATATATATATATATATATATATAATATATATATATATATATATATATATATATATATATATATATATATATATATATATATATATATATATATATATATATATATATATATATATATATATATATATATATATATATATATATATATATATATATATATATATATATACACAGGGAGTCCTCATATAATGCAAGGGTTCCGTTCCTGACGGAAAAAATCAACGTAAGTCGGACGAACCTAGGTCCTCCAACCTATGTAAAAAATAATTCATCTAAAAAATAGACAAAGTTTATGTTTCTAATGAATCTTAGAAAAATACTAAAGCTCATCTTAATACTAATCCTAATCTTTGAAATAAACATAATACTGTACAGATACTGTACAGTATAATAAAACAACACTTATATGATTTAAAATATCTGTACTTATAAACATAGCAAAACTGTAGATTGCTTACTTTCACTGTACTCATGTGCTGTGCTTGCATAGGGTGGGAGAGACTTTGCTTATCAGGAGAAAGCTGGTAATGGCAGGTGCTGAGGAGATTGGGTCAGGTGAGTCTGGAGAGGCAAAAGAACAATCAATACATAATCTATAGAAAAATAAACTGTACGTATTGTATTTTAAGTTCTCATTGTAAGATTATAAAATACTCTTATAAACATAAAATATATTACACTACAACAAAGTAAGTTCTCATTGTAAAATTATAGAACACACTCATAAACATTAAAATATTACACTACCACAAAATAAGTTCTCATTGTAAAATTATAAAACACACTTATAAACATAAGAATATTACACTACAACAGAACTGTAGGTATTGCTTACTTTTACTGTACTCATGTGCTGTGCTTGCATAGGGAGGGAGAAATTTGGTTACGGATGTGATCTTTGTCTTTGATGATCGTGGTCACAGTTATATGGGCTGATCCGAGATTGCGGCCAATATTCGTAGAAGATTCTCCCTTTCCAGCATGATTTGCCTCTTCAATTTTAATTTCCATAGTCATGACTTTTCTTTTCTTAGTGGCACTGCCATCAGAGCTACCACTAACACACTTGGGAGGCATAGTAAAGGCAGTAACGAGCGAACACAGTGAGAGAGCAGACGAAAGCACTAGATACAATGTAGTGGCCGGGAATAAACTGAGCGCTAGTCCTTTTCCTGCTTCTAATGCCGCATGACATCATATTCTTACATTGCGCTCACCAAACTATTTAGAATAAAATCATATTTACAGCTACATGTTTGGTATTTTTTCTTTTTAAATTCAATATAATTTTTCAAGATAACCAACTGTATATAAGAAAATAAATAATTAAAGCCATTAACTTGATAAGTATGAGAACAGCTGTATTTGCCACTGTTTTAATATTACTGTCTGACCTGTTTGTAAAACTTATAAGAGGATTCTCTGAGGAAAGAGAAGTTTTTTCAGCTCAACAACATCTGCCTCAACACTTCCTGTTCCTATCTTGGAAATATTGGTCTAACCAAATGAGTGGGAGACTATCTCTAGCATAACAAATGATGAGAGAGGGGTAGCTTAGTGTTTCTTTTGTTTTGTGAGTTGGCGTGTCGACCTTCATTAATGGAAGAGCCTTAATTGATCCTCATGTGAACATATAAGTGAAACTACAGAAGCTTATGAACAACCGAGTTGCAAACAGTCATAGATACGAACAAATGCCTACCCATTATCTACCCATGTTTTAATGTATGTATTACTGTAATCCATTTTTCCATAATTATCACTGTATTAGAATTCATCAGTACTGTACACTTTTTGTTTTATGTAGTATTTGAGTGACTTTAGCCTAAGTACTATACAGTACTTACTGTACTTACTGCATTGTATTGATTTGACCCAGAGACAACTTAAAAATATTCTACTTTCGAATAGACTTTTGCAACCTAACTCGTTAGTAAGTTACAGAGTGTCTAATAGTACTTTAACTATTTGAGAGTGACTCAATTCTGGGTGCATCAGAACAATTCCCGGTACCAAGAGACCCTTGACAGGCCTTTGTCGTAACAGCGAAACGACTTTACATGAGGACTCTATGTGTGTGCATATATATATATATATATATATATATATATATATATATATATATATATATATATATATATATATATATATATATATATATATATATATATATATATATATATATATATATATATATATATATATATATATATATATATATATATATATTTCCAAATAAGCACATTACATATGTGAAAACATGAATAATTTTTTTTTTTTTTTTACCCCGACCGGGACTCGAACCTAGGACTTATGATTACTAAGTCAAGGCGCTACCACTACTAGTGGTAGCGCCTTGACTTAGTAATCATAAGTCCTAGGTTCGAGTCCCGGTCGGGGTAAAAAAAAAAAAAAAAATTATTCATATATATATATATATATATATATATATATATATATATATATATATATATATATATATATATATATATATATATATATATATATATATACAGTGTTACCCCGGTTATTCGCGCTTCTTGGTTCGCGTTCTCACTCTATCGCGGTTTTTATTTGGATAAATTATTATTTTATTTTATGGGTATACGCAAAAATATTAAAATATTGAAAGAAAAAAAAATTTCAGTATTTTCATTTTTTTTATTGAAAAAAAAAATTTTCATTATTTAATTGATAAAAAAAAAATATTTCCCAGCCTACGATTAATAAAACAGTAAAAAAAAATAGTAAAAAACAATAAATTTAGATATACGTACGTACAGTATAATTCACAGTACAGGGTATTGCATCATGCAAACCAGTGTCCGATAGCGTACAATGTACAGTATTGGGGTCACAGCTACGTGAGCTAGCATATAATATTTATATTTCCAGTAGTTTCATGATTTTATTGATAAAACAAACGTATTTCTTAGCCTAAGAATAATAAAACAGCAAAAAATAGTAAACAGTATTGCACCACGTAAAATACGATACCGGTATCAGTGTTTCGGAAATCGCAAAGGCTCTCACCTTTGTGACCTATTGAATATTAAAATTTTCATTATTTTATTGATAAAACAAGTATTTCCTGCCTAAGAATAATAAAACAGTAAAAAATAATAAAAAAAAAACATATAAAGTACTAAAAGTACTTTCACCATGTAAAATACGATACCGCTATCAACGTTTCGGAAAACGAAAAGGCCCTCACCCACGTGACCTAGTGAATATTAAAATTTTCATTATTTTATTGATAAAACAAGTATTTCCTAGCCTAAGAATAATAAAACAGTAAAAAATAATAAAAAACATAAAGTACTAACAGTATTTCACCATGTAAAATACGATACCGCTATCAACGTTTCGGAAACGAAAAGGCTCTCACCTACGTGAGATAGTTCATGGAATGCTATTGGCTGTGAGGTCGGGAGACAACGAATCACAGAACTGTTTTTCAATATTTTCTGTATCATGGGGTCTGATTGGCTTTTTCATTGCAGTTTGCTTTTCCCTCCAATTTCCAATGTGCCGCCTCACTCGCTCAGTCTAACTCTTGTGTGCGCTGCTCTCGTTGTGCTTACTAATACGTTTTGCTTGTGATTTTTTTTACTTGCATATTTTAACCTTTGCAATGCCTCCCAAGCATCCTTCATCTTCTAAGGCTTCTTGTAGTGAGCCTAAGCGGCAAAGGAAAATGTTAACTATTGTAGTTAAAGTGAAACTCTTAGATGTGTTGAAAGAAGGAAAAAAGTTTGTGGATGTCGGCCGCTATTTTGGCCTCAATAAATCTACTGTGCCTTACATAAAAAAGGACGAGGCAAAGATCAGGAAAACAGTGAGCATTTCTTTTAATAAATCGGCAAAGAGGCTCGTATCACCCCGCAATAAGGCAGTAGTGCGCATGGAAGCTGCTTTGGCCCTGTGGATTGCTGATTGCAGAAAGAAAAACATCAGCTTAGACACCAATATCATACAAACAAAGGCGAAGAAGCTGTACGAGACATTCGCTGCAAATGAACCCGATGACGACAGTGGCGACCCACAACCAGGACCCTCCAGCGATTCTCCATCGAGGATACAACCGTTCGTTGCTAGCATGGGATGGTTCTTCAAATTTCAAAAACGCTATGGCCTAAAGAGCGTTTCAGTTTATGGCGAGGCTGCCTCTGCAGATACAGCTGCCGCAGAAAATTACGTCAAGAATGGCTTCAAGAAAATTATCGCCGAAGGGGAATATGTTCCTGAGCAAGTCTTCAACATGGATGAGACTGAGTTATTTTGGAAGAGAATGCCATCTCGCACTTTTCTCTTCAAGGAAGAAGCTAAAGCCCCGGGATTTAGAGCGCACAAAGATCGCGTTACCCTCATCATGTGCGGGAATGCTGCGGGCTTCATGTTAAAGCCCGGGCTTATCTACAAGTCAAAGAACCCTAGGGCTTTGAAGAACAAGAATAAGAATCTGCTGCCAGTGTATTGGATGCATAACCCCAAGGCCTGGATCATGAAAAGCCTCACATTGGACTGGTTTCACCAATGTTTATCCCTCAGGTAAAACTTAATCTTATGGAAAAAGGCCTTGAATTTAAAGTCCTTCTTTTGATGGATAATGCTGGTGGCCACGCAATTAAGCTCCAATATGACGGTGTTCAAGTTGAGTTCCTGCCACCGAATATGACGTCACTGATTCAGCCTATGGATCAAGGCATTATTCGTGCGTTCAAGGCCCTCTACACACGAAATGCCCTGGCGAACCTAGTTGATTCCATGGATTCGGACAAAGACTTCTCATTGAAGACTTACTGGCGTAATTACACGATTGCCACATGCCTAAAAAATATTCAGAAAGCAATCAAAGAAATGAAGTCGGCCACAATCAATGCCAGCTGGAAGAAATTGTGGCCCGAAATCATCCACGACTACAAGGGATTTGCTCCTGTCGAGGTGCAGAAGGCGGCAGTTGCGAAAGCTGTGAAGTTGGCTGCATTGCTAGGAGGAGAAGGCTTTAAAGATATGACTCCCGAATATGTGAATGAACTGATTGACTGCCACTCGCAGCCTTTGAGTGATGAAGACTTGGATGAAATGACGAAATCAGCGAGCGAAGAAGAGGAAGAACTTGAGGAATCGCATGAACCAACTGAAGAACCTGGCCTTACACTCGAACGTTTGGCAGCCATGTATGAACATTACAGAGCACTCCAACAACTCTCGCAGGAACATGACGAAAATATGGTTCGTTCGGTGACCTTCTGTAATTTTCTCGACGATGCCATGACTCCTTACCATGCCATGTTCCAACAAATGAAGAAACAACAACAGCAACTCCCCATTACCATGTTCTTCCCAGCAAAAATGCAGCCGTAAAGCTTTTATTGGCTGTGAAATAATTTCCTCCGGGGTCGAGAATGATGATCATCACCTCATTCACGGTAAGTTTACCTATCATGTACAAATGTATGTCACGTCATCATCACCTCATTCACCGTAATTTTATCTATCACTTTCATAAAAATTTACGTTGCGTGCTGTTATTTATAATGCAAAGGGTGTTTTTTTTAACAGTGCAGGGAGGGTTTATACAGTTCGTAAACGAAAAAATAATTGTAAATGAGTATGTATGTCACGTCATTATCACCTCATTCACCGTAATTTTATCTATCAGTTTCATAAAAATTTACAATGCTTGCTGTTATTTATAATGTAAAGGGTGTTTTTTTAACAGTGCAGGGAGGGTTTATACAGTACGTAAACGAAAAAATAATTGTAAATGAGTATGTATGTCACGTCATCATCACATTCACGGTAAGTTTTCCTATCACTTTCATAAAAATTTACGTTGCTTGCTGTTATCTATAATGTTAAGGGTGTTTTTTTTAACAGTGCAGTGAGGGTTTGTTTATACAGTACGTAAATGAAAAAATAAATGTAAATGAGTATGTATGTCACATCATTATCACCTCATTCACCGTAATTTTATCTATCACTTTCATAAAAATTTACGTTGCTTGCTGTTATTTATAATGTAAAGGGTGTTTTTTTAACGGTGCAGGGAGGGTTTATACAGTGTAAACGTAAAAATATATTAAAATATCTATGTACATATAGGCGGACCCTACTTCGCGGATTTCCTGGTTCGCGCCGGGTCCCGGAACCGAACTACCGCGATAAGAGAGGCAACACTGTATATATACACCTTGTTCCTTTTATACGCGATTTTTTTATCCACGAAACTGAAATAACGCCCCCCAAAAATAATAGTAAAAAACTCGGAATTCGTGAATACCGCCCCCCCTTTTTTTTTTTTTTTTTTTTTTTTTAGATCATTGTGACACCAGGATGGGCCAAAAAATTATAAAATAAAACAGCCTTTATCAGGCTGTAAAGAGAAACAGATGGAGAGTGTAATGACCAGTCAGATGTGAAGGGATTATAAAAGATGTGTAATGAATATCCAGCTCTCTGCTGGGTTTTAATATACCTCTGCATTACTCTCATGATGTCTATTCCAAAAAATTCTCCTTAGATCTTATTATTATTATTATTATTATTATTATTGTTATTATTATTGTTAACAATAATTTTCCTTTGATGATGATTTGTGGTGATTATTATTATTATTATTATTATTTTTATTATTATTATTATTATTATTATTATTATTATTATTACGAATTTGTAACTAAACCATTATTTTTACAATAAATAATGTGGTTTTGGTTGAATGAACAAGAGTTAATTAAAGCTCTCTCTCTCTCTCTCTCTCTCTCTCTCTCTCTCTCTCTCTCTCATCTCTCTCTCTCTCTCTCTCTCTCTCTCTCTCTCTCTCTCTCATTTCATTTCACTTACATTATATAGAATATATTTATATTAAAAGGAGAATAGTCTTGCAAACAATGCATACATCAGTTACTTTACAAGCTGATGAGTCGTTTGGGGCAGCAAATGATAAATATAATAATGCACTTTTAATAAAAACGTTAATGAGTTAAAAGACCGTTAAATTAATTTCCTTTCCACGAATCTTTTGTAATGTCTCTCTTAAACAGGAATTAGGTAAAAATTTTTCATCTTATTATGTAATACAATGATTGCTTTTGTCTTAATCACGTTCATTACAGTGCTCATTTTAAAGGTAATAAACCTAAGTTTTAATTCGTTTTTTTGTAAAGAAATGAGAGAGAGAGAGAGAGAGAGAGAGAGAGAGAGAGAGAGAGAGAGAGAGAGAGAGAGAGAGAGAGAGAGAGAGAGAGAGAGAGAGAGAGAAGAGAGAGAGAGAGAGAGAGAGAGAGAGAGAGAGAGAGAGAGAGAGAGAGAGAGAGAGAGAGAGAGAGAGAGGAGAGAGAGAGAGAGAGAGAGAGAAGAGAGAGAGAGAGAGAGAGAGAGAGAGAGAGAGAGAGAGAGAGAGAGGAGAGAGAGAGAGAGAGAGAGAGAGAGAGAGAGAGAGAGAGAGAGAGAGAGAGAGAGAGAGAGAGAGAGAGAGAGAAGAGAGAGAGAGAGAGAGAGAGAGAGAGAGATGAGAGAGAGAGAGAGAGAGAGAGAGAGAGAGAGAGAGTAATTGGATACATTTTATTAACAAATTTGTCATTCAGAAACCAGATACAAATTTGAATATGGAAGGAGGATGCAAAACACGCGTTCTGAAAATATTAAGAACATAAGAACATAATAGGGGACACTGCAACATGCCTACTGGCACACACGAGGCAGCTCCATTTTTTAATGATATTTTCAGTATGTCTAACCTATTCTATTCTACTCTACTTATTTATTTCTATTTTTCTTTTTATGATTTTTCTAATAAACACTAACATATTCATACCCACCCTACCTCTGTCATATGTCAATTTAATCTACATTTCAAGGTGTCTAAGGTATTGGCATTTATTATCCTACTAGGAATACTCTACGGAATTACCAAACCAATTTTCACCAATTTCCCTTCTGACCCTAAATTTATCAAGATTAAATCCATTACCCATTACGAGTTCTGGTTTGATCATGAATTTTTAAAACTTTTTTAATATTACCCTTGTTAATCCCTTTAAACCATTTATACACCTCAATCATATCCCCCCCTAACTCTGTGCCTCTCTAGAGAATGTAGATTAAGTTTTTTTAATCTGTCAGTATGGTAGATTTAGGCATTGCATAATTTAATTTTTTTTTTGTTTTTTAGTCTTGCTTTGGTTATTTATAATTCTTATTTTATCTTTATATACATTTGCTGCTAGAGGCTCGTTCTCCTGCATCCTCCTCCTCTTCTACCATATAAGTAACTTGCTCACTGCCACCATGCATGTCCCAGTGTACTGTATAACTGTTGCCCACTGCATAATAAAGTATAGTAATGTATGTTAATTTCTAGCTGTAAAGTGAATATGATTATCTTTTGTATACTCTTAAAAATAGATACAGGGCTTTCTGCTTTGCTATGTAGTAATAAAATATGTTTTTTACTTATCTTATATCTTTGGCATGGTGTGTCTATGTAAGGTTTGGAACGTTTTTTCACGTGATTTTCCATTTACCCGACACTTCTGAGAACCTATCTAGGCATTATTCTGAGAACTAGGTGTTTATATATATATATATATATATATATATATATATATATATATATATATATATATATATATATATATATATATATATATATATATATATATATATATATATATATATATATATATATATATATATACAGTGATCCCCTGCTGGATCGCGTTTCTTGGTTTGTGATTTCACTGTACCACGGTTTTTTGGGGGGAAAATTATTATTTTATTTTTTGGGTATATGCAAAAATATTAAAATATTAACAAAATAAAAATTCTCAATATTTTCATTTTTTATTGAAAAAAACATATTTCATTATCTAATTGATAAAAAAAATTTATTTCCCGGCCTACGAATAATAAAACAGTAAAAAATAGTAAAAAATATAAATTTAGATATACGTACGTACAGTATAACTCACAGTATTACATCATGCGAAATAGTGTCCGATAGCGTACAAAGTATTGGGGTCGCAGCTACGTGAGCTAGCATATATATTTATATTTCCAGCAGTTTCATGATTTTATGATAAAAAAACGTATTTCTTACCCTAAGAATAATAAAACAGTAAAAAATAGTAAAAAACATAAATACTAACAGTATTGCAACATGTAAAATACGATACCGCTATCAACGTTTCGAATAAAGGCTTCCACCATCTTCCATTGTCTCGCCTCACTCGTGTGCGCCATTCACGTTGTGCTTATTATTATTAATATGTTTTCTTGTGATTTTTTTACTCGCATATTTTAACCATTGCAATGCCTCCCAAGCATCCTTCATCTTCTAAGGCTTCTTGTAGTGAGCCTAAGCAGCAAAGGAAAATGTTAACCATTGTAGATAAAGTGAAACTCTTAGATATGTTGAAAGAAGGAAAAAAGTTTGTGGATGTCGTCCGCTATTTTACATAAACGTAAAAATTATTGTAAAATACTGTACCTATGTATGTCAAGTCATCATCACCTCATTCACGGTAAGTTTTCCTATCACTTTCATAAAATATTACCTTGATTGCTGTTATTTATAATGCAAAGGGTGTTTTTTTAACAGTACAGGGAGGGTTTATACAGTGTAAACGTAAAAATACATTAAAATATCTATGTACATATAGGCTGATCCTACTCCGCGGATTTCCTGGTTCGCGTCGGGTCCCGGAACCGAACTACCGCGATAAGGGAGGTAACACAGTGTATATATATATATATATATATATATATATATATATATATATATATATATATATATATATATATATATATATATATATATATATATATATATATTAAGTGTTCCTTCAATTATCGCGAAGGTTCGGTTCCGGGACCCGGCGCGAGACAGGAAAATCGCGGAGTAGGATCAGCCTATATGTACATAGATATTTTAATTTATTTTTACGTTTACACCACATAAACTGTATAAACACTCCCTGTACTGTTAACAAACCACCCTTTACTTCATAAATAACAGCATGCAAGCATAAATTTATATGACATACTCATGTACATAGGTATTTTACAATGATTTTTACGTTTACTGTATAAACCCTCCCTGCACTGTTAAAAAACTATCCTTTACTTTATAATAACAGTATGCAACGTAAATTTATATGTACGTGATAGGTAAACTTATCGTGAATGAGGTGGTAATGAGTTTGTAGACGCCAGAGGAAATTATTCCGCAGCCAATAACAGCTTTACGGCTGTTATTCATTGAGGCCAAAATAGCGGCCGACATCCGTAAACCTTTTTCCTTCTTTCAACATATCGAAGAGTTTCACCTTATCTGTTATGGTTAACATTTTCCTTTGCCGCTTAGGCTCACTACAAGAAGCCTTAGAAGATGAAGGATGCTTGGGAGGCATTGCAAAGGTTAAAATATGCGAGTAAAAAAATCACAAGCAAAACGTATTAGTAAGTACAAAGTGAATGGCGCACACGTGAGTTAGACTGACCAAGTGAGGCGAGACAATGGAAGATGGTGCAAGCCTTTGTCCGAAACGCTGATAGCGGTATCGTATTTTACATGTTGCAATACTGTTAGTATTTATGTTTTTTACTGCTTTATTATTCTTAGGCTAAGAAATACGCTTTTTTATCAATAAAATCATGAAACTACTGGAAATTTTAATATATATGCTAGCTCACATAGCTGCGACCCCAATACATTGTACACTATCGGACACTATTTCACATGATGCAATACTGTGAGTTATATATCTAAATTTATGTTTTTTACTATTTTTTACCTGTATTATAACTCTTAGGCTAAGAAATACCGGTATCATATTTTACATGTTGCAATACTCTTAGTATTTATGTTTTTTACTATTTTTTACTCTTTTATTATTCTTAGGCTAAGAAATACGTTTTTTTATCAATAAAATCAGGAAACTACTGGAAATATAAATATATATGCTAGCTCACGTAGCTGCGACCCCAATACATTGTACGCTATCGGACACTATTTCACATGATGCAATACTGTGAGTTATACTGTATATCTAAATTTTTGTTGTTTACTATTTTTTACTGTTTTATTATTCGTAGGCTGGGAAGTAAATTTTTTTTATCAATTAGATAATGAAATATGATTTTTTCAATTAAAAAAAATGAAAATACTGAAAATTTTAATTTTTTTAATATTTTAATATTTTTGCATATCCCCCCCCCCAAAAAAAAATTGCCAAAAAAAAATGCGGTACAGTGAAATTGCGAGCCAAAAAACGCGATACAGCGAAGGATCACTGTATATATGTATATATATATATATATATATATATATATATATATATATATATATATATATATATATATATATATATATATATATATATATATATATATATATATATATATATATATATATATATATATATATATATATATATATAGTATATATACCCAGTTCTCAGAATTATGCGGAGATAGGTTCTCAGAAGTCACGAGTAAATGGGAAATCGCGTGAAAATACGAGTCATTTTCCATAGGAAACAATGATAAAGGGCATAGCTCGTTCCACAACCGTCCATAGACACACTATGACAAAGATGTAAGATAAGTAAAACATATTTTATAAGTATATAACAAAGCAGAAAGACCTGTAGTTATTTGTATTAACATGCAAATAGTAAAGATATACAGATTTACTGTACAATAAACAAATTAATGCACTCTATTCTGCCGTTGGCAACAGGCTTACACTGGGATGTGCATGGTGGCCAGACACACTATATCAAAGATATAAAATATGTAAAACATTTTATAAGTACATAACAAAGCAGAAAGACCTGTAGTTATTTATATTAACATGCAAATAGTGTGCAGTATAAAATATATACAGATTTACTGTGCAGTAAACAAATTAATGCACTCTATTATGCTGTTGGCAACAGGCTTACACTGGGACATGCATGGTGGCCAGACACACTATACCAAAGATATAAGATAACTAAAACATATTTTTTAAGTACATAACAAAGCAGAAAGACCTGTAGTTTATTATATTAACATGCAAATAGTGTGCAATATAAAAGATATACAGATTTACTGTAATATAAACAAATTAATGCACTCTATTATGCCGTTGGCAACAGGCTTACACTGGGACGTGCATGGTGGCCAGGGTTGCCAGATAAAGCGGATATTTTTATTTTCAAATGTATGGTACATTTTAAGATATATATTAATTACAAGATGGTAGTACATACTGTAATTTAAATAAAAATGTACATCATCTTCAAGATACTTGAAATAACTTACCAGCTTACATGTATATTTTTTATATTTATCATTTCTCTCATTCATCTATACTGGCAACACTGATGGTGGCGGTGAGGACGAGGATGCATACGTTTTTCCACACTTTCGTATCAGCTGATGCACCTTCACACGCTATTTCCCTGACAATATTATACTGAAAATATGTTTGCTGTTTGTTCTTAATGCTTTTCTTTTCAATTTTCTTCATAATATCCGATCGCATTAAGCGGTAGAAGAGGAGTAGGATGTGGGAGAATGAACCTCTATCGGCAAACATTTTGCTACTTCCATTAAAGCTGATGCACCCTCAAACGCTATTTCCCTGACAATATTATATTGAAAATATGTTTGCTGTTTGTTCTTAATGCTTTTTTTCAATTTTCTTCATAATATCCGATCACATTAAGCGGTAGAAGAGGAGGAGGATGGCTGAAAAGTGCCTCCGAGGAGTTTGATTTTTTACTAAAATGAAAAAAAAAATGTCAAATTTTTTTGCATGAGCATTATTCGCGATTTTCGTTTTTTTTTACTATTATTTGTTTGAGGCGCTATTGCAATTAAACGGTTAAAAAAATCGCGGAAATAAGGAACAAGGTATATGCACCTAGTTATCAGAATAACGCCTAGATAGGTTCTCAGAAGTGTCGGGTAAATGGAAAATCGCATGAAAACACGAGTCATTTTCCATAGGAAACAATGATAAAGGGCATAGATACGTTCCAAACCTTACATACACACACCATGCCAAAGATATAAGATAAGTAAAAAACATATATTATTACTACATAGCAAAGCAGAAAGCCCTGTATCTATTTTTAAGAGTATGCAAAAGATATTCATATTCACTTTACAGCTAGAAATTAACATACATTACTGTACTATACTCTATTATGCAGTGGGCAACAGTCATACAGTACACTGGGACATGCATGGTGGCCGTGAGCAAGTAACTTATGCGGTAAAAGAGGAGGAGGATGCAGGAGAACGAACCTCTATCTGCAAATGTAAACAAAGATAAAATAAAAATTATAAATAACCAAAGCAAGACTAAAAAACGAAAACAAAATTAATATATGCAATGCCTAAATCTGCCATACTGACAGATGGAAAAAACTTAATCTACATTCTCTAGAACGGCGCAGAGTTAGGGGGGATATGATTGAGATGTATAAATGGTTTAAAGGGATTAACAAGGGTGATATTAAAAAAGTTTTAAAAATTTATGATCAAACCAGAACTCGTAATGGGTAATGGATTTAAGCTTGATAAATTTAGGTTCAGAAGGGAAATTGGTGAAAATTAGCTTGGTTATACCGTAGAGTTGCTGATGCATGGGACAGGATTCCTAGTAGGATAATAAATGCCAGTATATATATATATATATATATATATATATATATATATATATATATATATATATATATAGTATATATATATATATATATATATATATATATATATATATATATATATATATATATATATATATATATATATATATATATATATATATATATATATATATATATATATATATATATATATATATATATATATATATATATATATATATATATATATATATATATATATGTTGATCTTTTCTTATTGTAATCCTCTTTGTACTCGTGGAAGAAGTGTAAAAAAAAAAATAAAAATTTCTTTTGCGGGCGTTATTCGCGAAATTAGAATTTTTTTATTATTATTTTTTGGGGTGCTATTGCAATTTTGTGTATAAAAAAATTGCGCAAAAAAGGAACAAGGTGTGTATATATATATATATATATATATATATATATATATATATATATATATATATATATATATATATATATATATATATATATATATATATATATATATATATATATATAGTGATCCCCCCATTATCGCGGGGGTTCGGTTCCGGGACCCGGCACGACACGAAACCCCCGGAGTAGGATCAGCCTATATGTACATAGATATTTTAATTTATTTTTACGCTTACACCGTATAAACTGTATAAACCCTCCCTGTACTGTTAACAAACCACCCATTACTTCATAAATAACAGCATGCAAGCATAAATTTATATGACATACTCATGTACAAAGGTATATTACAATTATTTTTACGTTTACTACATAAACCCTCCATGCACTGTTAAAAAACCACCCTTTACTTTATAAATAACAGCATGCAACGTAAATTTATATGTACGTGATAGGTAAACTTACCTTATCTGTTATGGTTAACATTTTCCTTTGCCGCTTAGGCTCTCTACAAGAAGCCTTAAAAGATGAAGGATGCTTTGGAGGCATTGCAAAGGTGAAAATATGCGAATAAAAAAATCACAAGCATATCGTATTAATAAGCACAACGTGAACGGTGCACACGAGTGAGGCGAGACAATGGAAGATGGTAGAAGCCTTTGTCCGAAACACTGATAGCGGTATCGTATTTTACATGTTGCAATACTGTTAGTATTAATGTTTTTCACTATTTTTTCTTCTTCTTCTTCTTCTTCCTCTATTTGCGTTCCCATTTTCATATGGGGTCGCATCTCTTCACTAGTCGTCTCCACTGGTTCCGGTCCATCACTTGCTCCTCCTCCAGCTGTCTCTCTCTGAGATCCTCCTTCAGTCGGTCCTTCCACCGTAGTTTAGGTCTTCCTCGTCTACGTCTGCCCTCCACGTCCAGCTCCATCACTCTCACACCCACGTAGTCTTCTTCTCTCCTCTTCACATGACCGAACCACTGTAATCTCCTCTTCTGCGCTTTCGCCGACGCCTCCACCACCTTCACTGTACCTCTGATCTGGTCATTTCGTATCCTGTCCTCCCTCGTCACCCCACACATCCACCTCAGCATTCTCATTTCTGCGACATCTATCTTCCTTTCTTGAACCTTTTTCACCGGCCATGTCTCCGCACCGTACAGCAACGCTGGTCTCACAACTGACTTGTACACTTTTCCTTTCACTCTAGCACTGATTTTCTTGACACATAGCACCCCTGATGTTCTCTTCCAGCTGTTCCACGCTACCTGGATCCTATGATCAATCTCTCTCTCTAGGTCTCCATCCTTCGTTACGTAGGAGCCGAGGTATTTGAAGGCGTCCGCCTTTGGGAGCTTGTGGTCTTGCATGAACAGGTCGCCTCCTTGTGTCACATTGCACTCCAGGTACTCCGTTTTCTGTCTGCTCACCTTCAGTCCGTAATCCTCCAGCAAACCCCTCCATAGCTCCAACCTCTCTTGCAATTCTTCACGGCTCTTGGAGACCAAAACAATATCGTCTGCAAAGAGCATGCTCCATGGTGCCTCCTTTGTCACTTCCTCCACCATCACATCCATGAGAAGGTTAAATAGATAGGGCTAAGAGCTGATCCCTGATGGAGTCCAACTTTCACCTGAAAAGGCTCTGTAGTTCCAACTGTACTTCTTACTCTTGTTGTGGCTTCCCTGTATATGTCCTGAACTATCTTGACATACTTCTCCTTCACTCCCTTCGACCTCATACTCCTCCACACCTCGCTTCTCGGGACCCGATCCTAAGCTTTTTCCAGGTCAATAAACGCCATGTACAGCCCTCTTTGCTTATCTCTATATTTTTCCATTGTCTGCCTCATTGCGAATACTGCATCCATTGTTCCTCGACCTTTCATAAAACCAAACTGCTCACTACAAACTTCTGTCTCCTCCCTCAGCCTTTTATCCAACACTCTTTCCAGCAGCTTCATAGTGTGAGATGTTAGCTTAATTCCTCTATAGTTGTTGCAACTCTGGATGTCTCCCTTTTCTTTGAAAATCGGTACCATTATACTATCTCTCCACTCGTTCGGGATAGTCTCTTCCTTCATCACCATGTTCAGGAACTTTGTCAGCACCCGTATCCCTTCTTCGCCTAAACTCTTCCATACCTCTGCAGGAATCTGGTCTGGCCCTACTGACTTTCCATTTTTCATCTTCTTCAACGCTTCTCTGACTTCCGCCTCACTCACAGCATCTACCTCTCCCTCCATTCCCACTCCTTCACCTCTTCGTATTCTTGGATTTTCCTGATTTAGAAGTTCTTCGTAGTAGTCCCTCCACCGCATTTTAATCATGTCGGGGTCAGTAAGCACTCTTCCGTTCTTATCCTTGATTTGCTTTATTGATGTTAGGTCCTTTGTCGATCTGTTCCTTTCTTTTACTAACTTATAGATTTTCTTCTGTCCCTCCTTTGTTTCAAGGTTCTCATACATATCCTGCAGTGCTGCTGCACGCGCCTGTGCTACAGCCCTCTTCGCCTCCTTATTTGCATCTTTCAACATAGCTTTACGCTCCTCTGTTCTTTCCTTGTCGTAAGCTTTCTTCATCTCTTTCTTCTTTTCTATCTTCTCTTTGCAATTTGAGGACCACCACCAAGACTCTTTTCCGTTTCTCGGCTTCTTTCCAGATGACTTTCCGAGGACTTCCTCTGCCCTACTCCTGATCACTTCACTGTTCCTTTTCCACCACTGATCCACCTCCTCTGCCTCTTCTATCCTTTGTAGTGCTTTCCTCTTGAACTCCTGCCGCACCACCTCATCCTTGAGTTTCCACCACTTGATCCTAGGTTCTCCCCTCTCGACTCCGGTCCTTCGCGTCCTTACAACCAGCTTTGCCACAACTGGGCTGTGCTGCGCTCCCACACTCTCTCCTTGTAGTACTTTACAGCCTTCCACTTCTCGGATGTTTTCTCTTCGATACAGGAGGAAGTCGATTTGACTCTCTCTGGGACCACTCCTGTATGTCCGGTAGCTGTTTTTCATGAAGAACGTGTTCAGGATCGCCATGTCAAATGCTATGGCAAATTCCAGCACGCTCTCCCCCTCCTGGTTTTTCACTCCAGTACCTTTGCCTCCATGAACTCGTCTCACTCCATCGTTGTCATGTCCTATATGCCCGTTTAAGTCGCCGCCCACGACACACCTCTCCCCCGGCGGGACCTCCCTCTGTACTTCGTCCATTTCTTGCCAGAATGTTTCCTTCTCTGCGTCATCGCACCCAACTTGGGGGGCATATGCGCTGATCACGTTTATTGCTTCCTGACCATATACCAACTTGATCCTCAAAATCCTGCTGCTCTTCCTCACCACCTCCACCAGCTCCTCCTTGGTTTGGGGGTCTAGCACCACACCCACTCCATTTCTTCCTCTCTCATCCGCTCCACTGTATATCAACTTGTAGCCTCCACCCAAATCTCGCGCTTTATTTCCTTTCCATCTTGTCTCTTGTACACACAGTATGTTAATCTTCCTTCTCTCCATCAAATCCGCAACTTCTCTTCCTCTACCAGTCATGCTACCGATGTTAAGAGTAGCAATCCTCAGGGTATGGACTCGCTTCTTTAGCCGCACCCGTCCATATTGATGCGGTAACCCTCGTCCAGTTTCAACAGAGGTCGGGCTCCTCTGTGCGTCGCGTGAGCGGGGTATGCCCTGGCCATCTTCGGTATTCTCTCGACTGCTATCCATGGGTTTTGGCAAAAGGGTTTTACAGCCGGATGCCCTTCCTGACGCCAACCCTCCCCATTTTTCCGGGCTTGGGACCGGCACTGGTCTGCTATTTCTAGCAACCCAGAGGCTTTTATTATTCTTAGGCTAAGAAATACGTTTTTTTAGCAATAAAATCATGAAACTACTGGAAATATAAATATATATGCTAGCTCACATAGCTGCGACCCCAATACATTGTACGCTATCGGACACAAGCAAAACGTTTAATAAGCACAATGTGAACGGCGCACACGTGAGTTAGACTGAACGCGCCTTTGTCAGAAACGCTGATAGCGGTATCGTATTTTACATGTTGCAATACTGTTAGTATTTATGTTTTTTTACTATTTTTTACTGTTTTATTATTCTTAGGCTAAGAAATAAATTTTTTTTATCAATAAAATCATGAAACTACTGGAAATATAAATATATATGCTAGCTCACGTAGTTACGACCCCAATACATTGTACGCTATCGGACACAAGCAAAACGTTTAATAAGCACAACGTGAACGGCGCACAGGTGAGTTAGACCGAACGAGCCTTTGTCCGAAACGGTGATAGCGGTATCGTATTTTACGTGTTGCAATACTGTTAGTATTTCTGTTTTTTACTATTTTTTACTTTTCTATTATTCTTAGGCTAAGAAATACTTTTTTTATCAATAAAATCATGAAACTACTGGAAATGTAAATATATATGCTAGCTCACGTAGCTGCGACCCTAATACACTGTACGCTATCGGACACTATTTCGCATGATGCACTACTGTGAGTTATACTGTACGTACTTGTATCTAAATTTAAGTTTTTTACTATTTTTTACTGTTTTATTATTCGTAGGCTGGGGAATAAATATTTTTTATCAATTAGATAATGAAATATGTATTTTCAATAAAAAAAATGAAAATACTGAGAATTTTTTATTTTTTAAATATTTTAATATTTTTGAATATATCCAAAGAATAAAATAATAATTTGCCAAAAAAAAAAACGTGGTACAGTGAAAACAAGAACCAAGAAATGCGATCCAGCAGGTGATCACTGTATATATATATATATATATATATATATATATATATATATATATATATATATATATATATATATATATATATATATATATATATATATATATATATATATATATATATATATATATATATATATATATATATATATATATAGTAATCCCTCGTTTATCACAGGGGTTTGGTTCTGGGACCGGCCGCAATAGGTGAATTTCCACAAAGTAGGAACACCTAAAAGAAAAAAAAAAAAATTTTTTTTTTTAAATTATGATTATGACACCAGGACAGGCCAAACATTATAAAATAAAACAGCCTTTATCAGGCAGTAAAGAGAAACAGCGATGGAGAGTGTAATGACCTGTCACATGTGAAGGGATTATAAAAGATGTGTAATGAATATCCTGCTCTCTGTTGGGTTTTAATATACCTCTGCATTACTTTCATGATGTCTATTCCAAAAATTTTCCTTGGATCATATTATTATTATTATTATTATTATTATTATTATTATTATTATTATTATTATTATTATTATTATTATTATGAATTTGTATTTAAACCATTATTTTTAGAATAAATAAAGTAGTTTTGGTTGAATAAACAAGAGGTAATTAAAGATCTCTCTCTCTCTCTCTCTCTCTCTCTCTCTCTCTCTCTCTCTCTCTCTCTCTCTCTCTCTCTCTCTCTCTCTCTCTCTCTATTCTACCCAACCCCCCACACTCTCTTTGTTCCAGCAAACTAGGGAGGGGAACTGTACACAGTTATTAAAGTAAATAAACCAACAGATGTACAAACAATGATGAGCCCTTAATAATAATAATAATAATAATAATAATAATAATAATAATAATAAATTTTAATAATCTTCACAATCATCATAAAAGGAAAATCATTATTGCCAATAATTATAATAATAATAATATCCTGGTGTCACAATAATCTTTAAAAAAAAAAAAAAAAAAAATCCGCAATGCAGTGAATCCGCGATGGGTGAACGGCGATATAACGAGGGATTACTGTATATATATATATATATATATATATATATATATATATATATATATATATATATATATATATATATATATATATATATATATATATATATATATATATATATATATATATATATATATATATATATATATATATATATATATATATATATATATATATATATATATATATATATATATATATATATAATGCATTCTACCTGGATGCCACTATGTTCATATTACATGAACATAGTGGCATTCAGATAGAATGCATTCATTCCTCAGTATAGCAGATATAAGCTATAAGGTCTGATACCTTTTAACTTCTGCGGTGTAGTTGGTAGCGCCTTGACTTAATAATTATAAGTCCTAGGTTCAAGTCCCGGTCGGGGTAAAAAAATTATTCATGTTTTCACATATGTAATGTGCTTATTTTGTTATTGTTGGGCCCGAATGAGATTGGGAGTTGAATTAAATGCGAAAATGAAGCCAAGAGTGAGGTTGGGGAATCTGTAATATGAACATAGTGGCATTCAGATAGAATGCGTTCATTCCTAAGTATAGCAGATATAAGCTATAAGGTCTGATTCCTTTTAACCTTCTGTGGTGTAGTTGGTAGCACCTTGACTTAGTAATTATAAACCCTAGGTTCAAGTCCCGGTCGGGGTAAAAAATGATTCACGTTTTCACATATGTAATGTGCTTATTTGGTTATTGTTGGGCCCGAATGAGATTGGGAGTTGAATTAAATGCGAAAAAAAAATGAAGCATAAGTGAGGTTGGGGAATCTGTAATATGAACATAGTGGCATTCAGATAGAATGCGTTCATTCCTAAGTATAGCAGATATAAGCTATAAACTCTGCTTCCTTTTAACCTTCTGTGGTGTAGTTGGTAATGCCTTGACTAAGTAATTAATTATAAGTCCTAGGTTCAAGTCCTGGTCGGGGTAAAATATATATATATATATATATATATATATATATATATATATATATATATATATATATATATATATATATATATATATATATATATATATATATATATATATATATATATATATATATATATATATATATATACAGTGTTGCCTCACTTATCGCGGTAGTTCGGTTCCGGGACCCGGCGCGAACCAGGAAATCCGCGAAGTAGGATCCGCCTATATGTACATAGATATTTTAATATATTTTTACGTTTACACTGTATAAACCCTCCCTGCACTGTTAAAAAAACACCCTTTACATTATAAATAACAGAAAGCAACGTAAATTTTTATGAAACTGATAGATAAAATTACGGTGAATGAGGTGATAATGACGTGACATACATACTCATTTACAATTATTTTTTCATTTACGTACTGTATACCCTCCCTGCACTGTTAAAAAAACACCCTTAACATTATAGATAACAGCAAGCAACGTAAATTTTTATGAAAGTGATAGGAAAACTTACCGTGAATGTGATGATGACGTGACATACATACTCATTTACAATTATTTTTTCGTTTACGTACTGTATAAACCCTCCCTGAACTGTTAAAAAAACACCCTTTACATTATAAATAACAGCAAGCAACGTAAATTTTTATGAAAGTGATAGATAAAATTATGGTGAATGAGGTGATGATGACGTGACATACATACTCATTTACAATTATTTTTTCATTTACGTACTGTATAAACCCTCCTTGTACTGTTAAAAAAACACCCTTTACATTATAAATAACAGCAAGCAACGTAAATTTTTATGAAAGTGATAGATAAAATTACGGTGAATGAGGTGATAATGACGTGACATACATACTCATTTACAATTATTTTTTCGTTTACGTACTGTATAAACCCTCCCTGCACTGTTAAAAAAACACCCTTTACATTATAAATAACAGCAAGCAACGTAAATTTTTATGAAAGTGATAGATAAAATTACGGTGAATGAGGTGATAATGACGTGACATACATACTCATTTACAATTATTTTTTCGTTTACGAACTGTATAAACCCTCCCTGCACTGTTAAAAAAACACCCTTTACATTATAAATAACAGCAAGCAACGTAAATTTTTATGAAAGAGATAGATAAAATTACGATGAATGAGGTGATGATGACGTGACACACATACTCATTTACAATTATTTTTTCGTTTACGAACTGTATAAACCCTCCCTGCACTGTTAAAAAAAACACCCTTTACATTATAAATAACAGCACGCAACGTAAATTTTTATGAAAGTGATAGATAAAATTACGGTGAATGAGGTGATGATGACGTGACATACATTTGTACATGATAGGTAAACTTACCGTGAATGAGGTGATCATCATCATTCTCGACCCCGGAGGAAATTATTTCACAGCCAATAAAAGCTTTACGACTGCTTTTTTGGGGGGAAGAACATGGTAATGGGGAGTTGCTGTTGTTGTTTCTTCATTTGTTGGAACATGGCATGGTAAGGAGTCATGGCATCGTCGAGAAAATTACAGAAGGTCACCGAACGAACCATATTTTCATCATGTTCCTGCGAGAGTTGTTGGAGTGCTTTGTAATGTTCATACATGGCTGCCAAACGTTCGAGTGTAAGGCCAGGTTCTTCAGTTGGTTCGTGCGATTCCTCAAGTTCTTCCTCTTCTTCGCTCGCTGATTTCGTCATTTCATCCAAGTCTTCATCACTCAAAGGCTGCGAGTGGCAGTCAATCAGTTCATTCACATCTTCGGGAGTCATATCTTTAAAGCCTTCTCCTCCTAGCAATGCAGCCAACTTCACAGCTTTCGCAACTGCCGCCTTCTGCACCTCGACAGGAGCAAATCCCTTGTAGTCGTGGATGATTTCGGGCCACAATTTCTTCCAGCTGGCATTGATTGTGGCCGACTTCATCTCTTTGATTGCTTTCTGAATATTTTTTAGGCGTGTGGCAATCGTGTAATTATGCCAGTAAGTCTTCAATGAGAAGTCTTTGTCCGAATCCATGGAATCAACTAGGTTCGCCAGGGCATTTCATGTGTAGAGGGCCTTGAACGCACGAATAACGCCTTGATCCATAGGCTGAATCAGTGACGTTGTATTCGGTGGCAGGAACTCAACTTGAACACCGCCATATTGGAGCTTGGTTGCGTGGCCACCAGCATTATCCATCAAAAGAAGGACTTTAATTTCAAGGCCTTTTTCCATAAGATAAAGTTTTACCTGAGGGATAAAGCATTGGTGAAACCAGTCCAATGTGATGCTTTTCGTGATCCAGGCCTTGGGGTTATGCATCCAATACACTGGCAGCAGATTCTTATTCTTGTTCTTCAAAGCCCTAGGGTTCTTTGACTTGTAGATAAGCCCGGGCTTTAACATGAAGCCCGCAGCATTCCCACACATGATGAGGGTAACGCGATCTTTGTGCGCTTTAAATCCCGGGGCTTTAGCTTCTTCCTTGAAGAGAAAAGTGAGAGATGGCATTCTCTTCCAAAATAACCCAGTCTCATCCATGTTGAAGACTTGCTCAAGAACATATTCCCCTTCAGTGATAATTTTCTTGAAGTCATTCTTGACGTAATTTTCTGCGGCAGCTGTATCTGCAGAGGCAGCCTCGCCATAAACTGAAACGCTCTTTAGGCCATAGCGTTTTTGAAATTTGAAGAACCATCCCCTACTAGCAACGAACGGTTGTATCCTCGATGGAGAATCGCTGGAGGGTCCTGGTTGTGGGTCGTCGATATCTTCTTCTCTCCCCTCCTCTCCACGGTCGCCACTGTCGTCATCGGGTTCTCGTACAGCCTCTTCGCCTTTGTTTGTATGATATTGGTGTCTAAGCCGATGTTTTTCTTTCTGCAATCAGCAATCCACAGGGCCAAAGCAGCTTCCATGCGCACTACTGCCTTATTGCGGGGTGATACGAGCCTCTTCGCCGATTTATTAAAAGAAATGCTCGCTGTTTTCCTGATCTTTGCCTCGTCCTTTTTTATGTAACGCACAGTAGATTCATTGAGGCCAAAATAGCAGCCGACATCCACAAACTTTTTTCCTTCTTTCAACATATCTAAGAGTTTCACTTTATCTACAATGGTTAACATTTTCCTTTGCCGCTTAGGCTCACTACAAGAAGCCTTAGAAGATGAAGGATGCTTGGGAGGTATTGCAAAGGTTAAAATATGCGAGTACAAAAAATCACAAGCAAAACGTATTAGTAAACACAACGAGAACGGCGCACACGAGAGTTAGACTGAGCGAGTGAGGCGGCACATTGGAAATTGGAGGGAAAAGCAAACTGCAATGAAAAAGCCAATCAGACCCCATGATACAGAAAATATTGAAAAACAATTCTGTGATTCGTTGTCTCCCGACCTTTCAGCCAATAGCATTCCATGAACTATCTCACGTAGGTGAGAGCCTTTTCGTTTCCGATACGTTGATAGCGGTATCGTATTTTACATGGTGAAATACTGTTAGTACTTTATGTTTTTTATTATTTTTTACTGTTTTATTATTCTTAGGCTAGGAAATACTTGTTTTATCAATAAAATAATGAAAATTTTAATATTCACTAGGTCACGTGGGTGAGGGCCTTTTCGTTTTCCGAAACGTTGATAGCGGTATCGTATTTTACATGGTGAAAGTACTTTTAGTACTTTATATGTTTTTTTATATTATTTTTTACCGTTTTATTATTCTTAGGCCAGGAAATACTTATTTTATCAATAAAATAATGAGAATTTTGATATTCACTAGGTCACGTACGTGAGAGCCTTTGCGTTTTCCGAAACACTGATACCGGTATCGTATTTTACGTGGTGCAATACTGTTTACTATTTTTTGCTGTTTTATTATTCTTAGGCTAAGAAATACGTTTTTTTATCAATAAAATCATAAAACTACTGGAAATATAAATATTATATGCTAGCTCAGGTAGCTGTGACCCCAATACTGTACATTGTACGCTATTGGACACAGTTTTGCATGATGCAATACCCTGTACTGTGAGTTATACTGTACGTACGTACAGTGTTACCCCAGTTATTCGCGCTTCTTGGTTCGCGTTCTCACTCTATCGCAGTTTTTTTTGGATAAATTATTATTTTATTAAAATATTAAAATATGGAAAAAAAACATTTTCAGTATTTTCATTTTTTTTTTAAATTTACGTTGCGTGCTGTTATTTATAATGTAAAGGGTGTTTTTTTTAACAGTGCAGGGAGGGTTTATACAGTTCGTAAACGAAAAAATAATTGTAAATGAGAATGTGTGTCACGTCATCATCACCTCATTCATGGTAATTTTATCTATCACTTTCATAAAACTTTACGTTGCTTGCTGTTATTTATAATGTAAAGGGTGCTTTTTTAACAGTGCAGGGAGGGTTTATACAGTACGTAAATGAAAAAATAATTGTAAATGAGTATGTATGTCACGTCATTATCACCTCATTCACCGTAATTTTATCTATCACTTTCATAAAAATTTACGTTGCTTGCTGTTATTTATAATGTAAAGGGTGTTTCTTTAACAGTGCAGGGAGGGTTTTTACAGTACGTAAACGAAAAAATAATTGTAAATGAGTATGTATGTCACGTCATTATCACCTCATTCACCGTAATTTTATCTATCACCTTCATAAAAATTTATGTTGCTTGCTGTTATTTATAATGTAAAGGGTGTTTTTTTAACAGTGCAGGGAGGGTTTATACAGTACGTAAACGAAAAAATAATTGTAAATGAGTATGTATGTCACGTCATTATCACTTCATTCACCGTAATTTTATCTATCACTTTCATAAAATTTACGTTGCTTGCTGTTATTTATAATGTAAAGGGTGTTTTTTCAACAGTGCAGGGAGGGTTTATACAGTACGTAAACGAAAAAATAATTGTAAATGAGTATGTATGTCACGTCATCATCACATTCACGGTAAGTTTTCCTATCACTTTCATAAAAATTTACGTTGCTTGCTGTTATCTATAATGGGAAGGGTGTTTTTTTTAACAGTGCAGGGAGAGTTTATACAGTACGTAAACGAAAAAATAATAGTAAATGATATGTATGTCACGTCATTATCACCTTATTCACTGTAATTTTATCTATCACTTTCGTAAAAATTTACGTTGCTTGCTGTTATTTATAATGTAAAGGGTGTTTTCTTAACAATGCAGGGAGGGTTTATACAGTGTAAACGTAAAAATATATTAAAATATCTATGTACATATAGGCGGATCCTACTTCGAGGATTTCCTGGTTCGCGGCGGGTCCCGGAACCGAACTACCGCGATAAATGAGGCAACACTGTATATCTAAATTTATGTTTTTTACTATTTTTTTACTGTTTTATTATTCGTAGGCTGGGAAATAATTTTTTTTTATCAATTACATAATGAAAATTTTTTTTCAATAAAAAAAATGAAAATACCGAAAAAAAATTTTTCAATATTTTAATATTTTCGCGTATACCCATAAAATAAAATAATAATTTATCCAAAAAGAAAATGCGATAGAGTGAGAACGCAAACCAAGAAGCGCGAATAACCAGGGTAACACTGTATATATATATATATATATATATATATATATATATATATATATATATTATATATATATATATATATATATATATATATATATATATATATACAGTGGCGACCCCAGCCCATGAACTTAATCTGTTCCCAAAAATTGTTCTTAGGTTGGATTGTTCGTGGGTTGGATTTATATTTCCCATTGAAAAACATGTAAATTCAATTAATCCGTTCCTGATCTCAATAAATATTTATTTTAAATTTTTTTTAGTCACTAAAAACATGAAATATAGTACAGGTTATATGTATTTCATCTGTGAAAGGAAAATTACATTTATAATAGAAAGGAATGCTACTCTACTAAAGTAAAACATGTACATATTAAGGTATACAGTTTACATTAATTGATACCAAGTATAAAATAATAAAGTCCAACACTTAGAAAAAGTTGTCACATTCTCCCACTGATAACTACAAACAGATCATGAACGAACCACCAAGTGAGGGCACCAATGCAGAACTGAGAGCGGGCGAGTGGGACATGTGGTGGCCTGGCCAACACATGTATGTTCTTGGGTTGGGGCAAAAATTTGTTCAAAATTTTGTTCGTGGGTACAGGCGTTCGTGGGTTTAGGTCACCACTGTATATTTATATACACCTAGTTCTCAGAATAACGCCTAGATAGGTTCTCAGAAGTGTCGGGTATATGAAAAATCACATGAAAAAACGAGTTATTTTCCATAGGAAACAATGATAAAGGGCATAGATAGGTTCCAAACCTTACATAGACACACCATGCCAAAGATATAAGATAAGTAAAAAACATATTTTATTACTACATAGCAAAGCAGAAAGCCCTGTATCTATTTTTAAGAGTATACAAAAGATATTCATATTCACTTCACAGCTAGAAATTAACATACATTACTATACTTTACTCTATTATGCAGTGGGCAACAGTTATACAGTACACTGGGACATGCATGGTGGCACTGAGCAAGTAACTTATGTGGTAGAAGAGGAGGAAGATGCAGGAGAACGAACCTCTATCTGCAAATGTATACAAAGATAAAATAAGAATTATAAATAACCAAAGCAAGACTAAAAAACGAAAAAATATATTAATTATGCAATGCCTAAATCTACCATATGACAGATTAAAAAAACTCAATCTACATTCTCTAGAGAGGCACAGAGTTAGGGGGGATATGATTGACGTGTATAAATGGTTTAAAGAAATTGACAAGGGTGATATTAATAAAGTTTTAAAAATTCATGATCAAACCAGAACTCGTAATGGGTAATGGATTTAATCTTGATAAATTTAGGTTCAGAAGGGAAATTGGTGAAAATTGGCTTGGTAATACTGTAGAGTATTCCTAGTAGGATAATAAATGCCGATACCTTAGACACCTTCAAATGTAGATTAGATAGACATATGACAAGAGGTAGGGTGGGTGTATATATAATGTATAATGATGATGATCTTTTCTTATCGTAATCCTCTTTGTACTGGTGGAAGAAGCCTCCGAGGGCGCTTATTTACTAATTTTTTTTTTTTTAAATATAGTAAATAAGCGCCCGCGGAGGCTTCTTCCACCAGTACAAAGAGGATTACGATACGAAAAGATCATCATCAAAAGAGAGAGAGAGAGGGAGAGAGAGAGAGAGAGAGAGAGAGAGAGAGAGAGAGAGAGAGAGAGAGAGAGAGAGAGAGAGAGAGAGAGAGAGAGAGAGAGAGAGAGAGAGAGAGAGAGAGAGAGAGAGAGAGAGAGAGAGAGAGAATCTTTAATTAACTCTTGTTCATTCAACCAAAACTACATTATTTATTGTAAAAAGAATGGTTTAATTCAAATTCGTAAAGATAATGATATTAATAATAATAATAATAATAATAATAATAATAATAATAATAATATATAATAATAATATAAATAATAATAATAATAAAAATAATAATAAATAATAATAATAATAATAATAATAATAATAATAATAATAATAATAATAATAATAATAATAATAATAATAATAATAAGATCTAAGGAGAATTTTTGGAACAGATAACATGAGAGTAAGGCAGAGGTATATTAAATCCCAGCAGAGAGCTGGATATTCATTACACATCTTTTATAATCCCTTCACATCGGCCAGGTCATTACACTCTCCATCTGTTTCTCTTTACAGCCTGATAAAGGCTGTTTTTATTTTATCATTTTTTGGTCCATCCTGGTGTCACAATAAATTTTTTTTTTTTTTTTTTTGGGGGGGGGGCATTATTCACGAAATCCGAGTATTTTATTATTATTTTTGGGGGGCATTATTGCAATTTTGCGGATAAAAAAATCGCGCATAAAATGAACAAGGTGTGTATATATATATATATATATATATATATATATATATATATATATATATATATATATATATATATATATATATATATATATATATATATATATATATATATATATATATAATATATATATATATATATACAGTGTTGCAACACTTATTGCGGTAGTTCGGTTCCGGGACCCGGCGCGAACCCGGGAATCCGTGATGTAGAGATCCGCCTATATGTAGATAGATATTTTAATGTATTTTTACGTTTACACTGTATAAACCCTCCCTGTACTGTTAAAAAAACACCCTTTACATCATAAATAACAGCAAGCAACGTAATTTTTTTATGAAAGTGATAGGAAAACTTACCGTGAATGAGGTGATGATGACTTGACATTAATAGGTTCCATATTTTACAATAATTTTTACGTTTACGTAAAATAGCGGCCGACATCCACAAACTTTTTTCCTTCTTTCAACATATCTAAGAGTTTCACTTTATCTACAATGGTTAACATTTTCCTTTGCCGCTTAGGCTCACTACAAGAAGCCTTAGAAGATGAAGGATGCTTGGGAGGCATTGCAAAGGTTAAAATATGCGAGTAAAAAAATCACAAGCAAAACATATTAATAATAATAAGCACAACATGAATGGCGCACACAAGTGAGGCGAGACAATGGAAGATGGTGGAAGCCTTTGTCCGAAACGCTGATAGCGGTATCGTATTTTACATGTTGCAATACTGTTAGTATTTATGTTTTTTACTATTTTTTACTGTTATATTATTCTTAGGCTACGAAATACGTTTTTTTATCAATAAAATCATGAAACTACTGGAAAGATAAATATATATGCTAGCTCACGTAGCTTCGACCCCAATACATTGTACGCTATCGAACACAAGCAAAACGTTTAATAAGCACAACGTGAACGGCGCACACATGAGTTAGACTGAACGAGTCTTTGTCCAAAACGCTGATAGCGGTATCGTATTTTACATGTTGCAATACTTTTAGTATTTATGTTTTTTACTATTTTTTACAGTTTTATTATTCTTAGGCTAATAAATACGTCTTTTTTATCAATAAAATCATGAAACTACTGGAAATATAAATATATATGCTAGCTCACGTAGCTGCGACCCCAATGCATTGTACGCTATCGAACACTATTTCATATGATGCAATACTGTGAGTTATACTGTACGTACGTATATCATTCAGTTATTAGTACAATGTATATTAATTTAAAATTCATCTACTTATTTGATGATTGTACAAAATCTATTGTATTTATTCATTGTAATTTGGACCAAATATTCCTTTTGTAAAGATTATACTGTACTTTTCAAAAGAGGTGGTCAATAAACGTATCTATCTATCTATCTACATTTATGTTTTTTACTATGTTTTACTGTTTTATTATTCGTAGGCTGGGAAATATTCTTTTTTTATCAATTAAATAATGAAATATGTTTTTTTCAATAAAAAAAAAATTAAAATACTGAGAATTTTTTTTTTTATATTTTAATATATTTGCATATACCCATGAAATAAAATAATAATTTATCCAAAAAAAAAAAACGCGATAGAGTGAGAAAGCGAACCAAGAAGCGCGAATAACCGGGGTAACACTGTATATATATAATGATGATGATCTTTTCTTAATGTAATCCTCTTTGTACTAGTGGAAGAAGTGTAATTTTTTTTTTCCGGCGTTATTTGGGAAATTTTAATTTTTTTACCATTATTTTTGGGGGGCGTTATTACAATTTTGTGTATAAAAAAATCGTGCAAAAAAGCAACAAGGTGTATATATATATATATATATATATATATATATATATATATATATATATATATATATATATATATATATATATATATATATATATATATTTAGAAGAGGGGATTATTCTCTTCCTTAACCAGGGGCATAGCCCCCCAAACCCCCTTGGGGAAACATAATAAATATATGATTAAACTGTACACTTACCTTACTCTGAATAACAATTTGGAATTACACTTCGGGCAGTTCAAAGATATTGGTAAAGTGCTGTACTCAAGAAAAAATGTGATTGCTTGGCCGTGTTTACGTAAAATTTACCATGAAATTTAGCAATTATGAAAAAATAAACATAACTACAACAGGTACAATTACGAATCGGATCGGCCATGATACCAAAATGAGTAGAAAGAAAAATGAAGAAACAATGTTTGTGATTGGCTGAAAAGGACCTATAAAATGAAGCTTACAAAAATTAGCCCATGATGCATCTTAACAAAGCAAAAGACAATTAAGAAACGCATCAAAAGTCTCATAATGCATTAGTAAGGAAACGAAATCGCATCAGAGCCTAATATGTGTGACAGTGTTAACGACAGACTATGCAAACCAAAAATGGCTTATATTTTTAAAATTTGTCTCTTCATTATTAAGAGGCTGCACTTGGTAAATATAGAGTTTATTATTATTGTTTTAGTGTTATCTATCATTCTATTCATATAAAAAAGCCTTATTCCAATAATCCCCTTCTCTAAAATAAAACCATATATATACTGCATATATATATATATATATATATATATATATATATATAATATAATATATATATATATATATATATATATATATATATATAATGGTAATTTAACAGCTTAATATTACACACTATTACTAGCCAACATAGATGGTTAGGTTAGGTTAAGTTATGAATGGTTAGGGTAAGAATTGTCACATTAGTATTCTATTCATAACCTATGCTAACCATTCTTAACCTAACCTAACCTAACGATCTATGTTGGCTAGGAATAGAATGCGATATTAAACTGTTAAATTACCATATATATATATATATATATATATATATATATATATATATATATATATATATATATATATATATATATATATATATATATATATATATATATATATATATATATATATATATATATATATATATATAATCCTGATAAAGCAACTTCGTTACTGGACAAACAACCTTACAGCGTATCTGCAGATCATTTGGGAAACTACCCAATAGTAACGATAAACAAGTCACAAATTTTAGTAGAGCGAGGTATAGCCAAAACCCCAACCATATCCATACTAACGATGATATTGAAGAAAAAGTTGGACATACCTTCCTCTTCCAATGAGACACTTGCCTTTACAGAGTTTGTTTACGTTTTGGGGGTCAGTGTACTGATAAACAATAAAATCAACACATGCGAATATTAACGCTATGCAGAAGTGCCAGACATCAGGAACTGTACAAGCTAAATAGAAAAACACCCAGTCTTTACAACAATAATAATAATAATAATAAGAATAGAAGAAGAAGAAGAAGAAGAAGAAGAAGAAGAAGCCATAGTAGTATTTAAGGCTTTATTCTACATAAATACAACTGCAAGCATCTGCAAATAAAATAAAAAATGGTAAGAGAATTAGAATTTATAATTACAATTATAAGAAATACAATCATAAAAAAATGAAAAACTACAATAAGAGAATATTATAACATTCATCCTTACTGACAAGAAAACCACTATATCAAAGCATACAACACATAATGGCTATTAGCAATAAGCATATAAGTATATTATAAACACATTCAAATACTGAAATTTTCAAATCTAAGCAATTTGGAGGTCGACATTGGAGCTCAGGTCTACGCAAAGGTACCGGCACCTCGTCTTCAGGTGAGAGTGAAGGACGCTGAGTTCTCTGAGTCATTGGGACGCCCAAAGAATCAGGTTGACTGGCATCATTTGGTTGATTCGTTTCAGTACTGTTGTATAATTGTCTTTTCACAATATCTACACTTTCAGCACGGGAGAATGAAAATGATCAGTCCTGTGAGTATTATTCTGAACATCATTTGCTGGAACCAGGTGTTGAGAGTTATCATTTTTCTGAGTAATATTCTGAACATCATTTGCTGGAGCCAGGTGTCGAGTTGATACAATAGTTTCCTTGCCATTAGAGAAACGTATGTGGGCATACCAAGGATTTGCTTCTATGAGCTGTGTCTCTTCAATAATAGGGTCATACTTGGATTCTCTGACATGGTATTTTACTAGGACAGGCCTTAGAGAAAAAAGCCACGTTGGGAGAGAGTGTAGTTCTTGTTGACAAGATATAAAGATTACCACAATATCATTTAAGGTAACAAAATAGGCCAAAGTCATTAATTTTCAAGCAATTTTTATGTATCGAAAATTAACAGACCAAAAGTATCACATTAGACGAAAAAGGCGGCAAATACAGAGTCAGTGTTGCCATAAAACAGAAAACCAAAACAACGTACAGTTCGTTATGACAAAAAGAAGCAAAATTAAGGGATCAGTTTAGAACAACGAAAAAAATATTAATAAATAAAGTGATAATATATATATATATATATATATATATATATATATATATATATATATATATATATATATATATATATATATATATATATATATATATATATATATATATATATATATATATATATATATATATATATATATATATATATATATATATATATATATATATATATATATATATATATATATATATATATATATATATATATATATATATATATATATATATATATATATATATATATATATATATATATATATATATATATATATATATATCAATTAATAAATAAATTAATATATAAATAAAGAAGACATATATCATACCACTACAACACTCCAAATAAAGAAAGAAAATACACTATGCCACTACAACACTCCCCTGCCAGTACAGGAGTACATTAGTTTTTAACACTGATAATAGAAAATATAGATATATAATATATATGTGGAGACATAGATACAAAAATTAAATCTAACTAAATCTAACTCGGCGAGATTTCGTAACAACAGATTGAGGTATTTTCTCTTCAATAGCATCTTCATTATCAATATTTTCAGGAATAGATGCACTACTAGGAATTAATGTATCAGAATCTGTGTCATTTGTGGAATTAGAATCAGAAAAATCATTATTTACACTTGGTTCAATCACATCAGAATTCACAGCTTCTGGCACAGAATCATTATTTACAGTAGGTTCTGTCTCATTAGAACTGATAGTCTTTGGTATTGAGGCAGCTTTCAATCTATCCACAGATACAGTAGTTAAATTTCCAGAAAGCTGACGTAGAATAAAATATTTATCACCACGTTCCACAACCTCAAGTGGACCAAAGTAGGGAGCCTCTAAAGGGCGACATACACGATCCACTCTAACCCAAATATGTGTACATGATTCAAGATCTTTTGGAACATAAGGTTTAACAGAGGATGAATGAAGGTATCCATAAGAGGATTCAGAAAAATCTAATTCACGCATTCGAGATACAAATTCAGAGACAATTTGTTTTTGTTGTGCAAAAGAAGGAATTTCAGTTGTTACCATGATTTTAGGACTAAGTAGCATACTTCCTGTCACCAAAGTAAATGGAGAAACTCCAGACTCTGTGGGGACACATCTTAAACCTAAAAGTACTATTGGTAAAGAAGCAAGCCAATCATCTTTACGTGCCATCAGAGATACTTTCAATACTCTATGTGCTCTTTCAACCATGCCATTGGATTGAGGGTGATATGAAGTGGTACTCAATCTATGAAATCCAATTATAGAGGAAAGTTGCTGAAATAATGCAGATTCAAACTGAGCACCTCTATCAGTAAAAACATATAATGGCACTCCAAAACGAGATACCCAACCTTTAATAAAAGCAAAAGCAACAGTGGCAGCAGAAATATCTGTGATGGGGATGGCTTCCAACCATCTAGTAGATCTGTCAATACAGGTAAGAACATATTGTTCTAATGCTGTAAAAGACTGGCCAGGGACTTTACTAGGAGGGAGAGGACCAACAATATCTAAATGTACAAATTCAAATCTCCCAAAAGGTGCTGTAAAATTTGTAATAGGAGCACGGGTATGGCGGTGCACTTTAACTTGCTGACAAGAAGTACACTCTTTAGTCCAACTTCGAATATCTCGATCCATATTAGGCCAAAAGTACCTAGCTTTGATAAGGCGTAACGTACCTTTGACTCCTGGATGTGAAATGTTATGCATAAGTTGAAATACTGATTTACGACAAGCTAAGGGAAGAAATGGTCTTGGATGGGGTGTTGACACGTCACAATATAAGTCATGATTCTGAATTTTGAACATTTTCAATCTCTCTTTGTAATTAAGAATTTCTGTGTCAGTGGATTGGCTCTCAGCTATACTGGTTAAATCATGTAAGTCCACTGAGACAGAAGATACAGGTAATGGTCTGGAAAGACAATCTGCTACAACATTGTCTGCACCCTTGATATGTACAACATCTGATATACACTCGCTAATTAAACACCAATATCGTTGCTGTCTATCTGACTTGGCTGTATGAAGATTCTTAAATGCAAAAACAAGGGGTTTATGATCAGTAAATAAAACGGTTTCACGTCCTTCAATTACATATTTAAATTTTAGTACAGCCAGATACGCAGCAAGCAGTTCTCGGTCAAAAGTAGAATAACACCTCTGAGTTTCTGATAATTTCTTTGAAAAGAATTCAATAGGGACAAATTTACCATCCTGAATTTGGTGTAGCGCAGCTCCAGCTGCCACTTGGGAACAATCAGTCACCAGATGCAGTGGAGAATTACACTTACTAGTGAAATATGCAATGGTGCAAGCATTGTTAAGTGACTCTTTAGCACTTACAAAGGCAGATTCTGCTTCCGAATTCCATACTAGTTCTTTAGATTTAGGTTGTAATCTAATTAATTCGGTCAAAGGATATACAACATCAGCAAATGCGGTACCATTTGTCTATAGTAATTGAGAATTCCTATAAACCTACGTAAGGCAGCAGAATCTGCTGGCTTAGGAAAATCAACAATATCTGTCTGTTTATGAGAACCAGGTTTTAAACCATTAGCAGTGATCAAATATCCTAAATATTCTATTTCATTTTTAAAGAATTCACATTTATCAATAGAAATTTTAAGATTATTACAGCTTAGGATTTCAAATACTATGTTTCTTGTGCTCTTCTGTATTCTCTGAAAATATCAGAATATCATCCAGGCAAATACATACAAAATCAAGGTTTCTAAATAAATTGTCCATCAAACGCTGAAAAGTGGCAGGGGCATTCCGAAGACCATAAGGCATACATATAAATATTCAAATAGCCCAAAGGGTGTGGTTACTGCTGTCATTTCAACATCTGAAGGATTCATAGGGATCTGGTGATAGGCTTTTAACAAATCAATTTTACTGAATATCTTTTTCTTGTAAAGCTTTAATGACACACTACTAATATGTGGTAAAGGATATTTATCTGGCTTGGTCAAAGTATTAAGTTGCCTAAAATCACCACATACTCTCCACTCTCCTGGCTTAGGTTTAGGAACTAAATGAATGGGTGAAGCCCAAGGTGATTTAGAGGGTTGTACAATGCCCATATCCAACAACTGCTTAAATGCTTCCTTGGCGGCAGAATATTTGTCTGGAGCCAACGGACGACATCTAGCAAATGTCGGAGGAGAACTCCCTGTATCTATATAATGAAAAACATTAGAATTCTTGAAAGAATTATTAGCTGTAAGAGGCTTAACACAGGACAAGAGTGAGGGAAAACCTTGGAACAACTGTTGTACAGAATCAGGTAAATAGTTCAAATTATTAATCACATAAGAAACATTATGATTTGCAATATCACCTTTTACAAAACATTGTGTTATATTGTCATGTAAAGTTTTATTCTTACAATCAATAAACAATCCAAAATTGCAAAGAAAATCATTACCTAATAAAGGTGTACATACATCTGCAACAACAAATGTCCACTTAAATCGACGGCGCAACTGCCGAATATCAAGGTCAAGAATAATTTCACCATAAACTTTTATTGACTCACCAGTGGCCGTAGAAATATTAACTGCTGTTGGCCTTAATAAAATTTCTGAAACATACTTATATGGAATAATGGAGACTGCTGCTCCTGTATCCACAGTGAAGACCATGTCACTACAACCAATTTTGGCTACAACCTGTAGAAGTGGCAGAACAGAAGTGGCCGTAGCTACAATTTTCTCTTCTGTCTGCTTTATTAGTTTTCCGAACTAGGAAAATTCCGTGCGGGTGATGAGGACCTAGACGTTGATGCTGGGGACGGCGCTCTAGAAGAATCCTTCATCTGGATATTTTGAGATTTATTCGGCCATTGGCACCACGGCTTGCACCATTTAGCCCGAGTTCCATAATATAAATGGGCACGACAAACTTTTGGCCGTTGATTTTGATGGAACGGTAGCACTCCTAGGCCTACAGGTGAATTCTTGGAAATTGATACATACTGGGATGTACTAGCTTGACGAGAAACTGACGACTGATCAACAACATTGATGGGTTTAGCCCTATTATTATTTTGAGAAAATACCACTAGTTCATCTGCAAGCTTGCCTAAAGCTGGTAAATCCATATTTTGCTGAGAGGCTAAAACTGCCGAAATACTACTGGGAACTGCTGCAAGACTTTATGTTTCACTAGGTCATCTGTTACTCCTAATTTAGAAGCAGTTCTGCGAATTTCTTCTAAATAAACTGAAGGCTTGCCATGCATTACTGTATTACTTATCAAATCATTGAAAAGTTCAGGCTTGGTCTGTTCAAAAAGATTTGTGAGGTATGCTTTAATTATATCATAGTCTCTCCTATTTAAACTGTCTTGGGGAACACGTTCTACAACAGTAGGGGGCAAGGCAGATAACACATGGAAAAATTTTGTTTCACTGGATTTCACATTAGCTAAGCCAAATTGAGCTTCAAGAATAGAAAACCACCCTGACACGCAGGTGTCCATGAATGCAGGGGCTTTCACTGCTATGTGCTTGACAGCACTAGACTTATCATCATCAGAATCGGGCATTGTTTATGACAGCTTATCTTGGAGTACAAATACTGAAAGAAACCTAGGCCTTGCCTACCGGTATGATGCTGAAGAAATTTTGTCACTTAGGCCTATCTTGTCAATTACAAATATCTTGTCACTCCTATCTGGTCACTTCGATGGTCACCACTTTGTAGTTCTTGTTGACAAGATATAAAGATTACCACAATATCATTTAAGGTAACAAAATAGGCCAAAGTCATTAATTTTCAAGCAATTTTTATGTATCGAAAATGAACAGACCAAAAGTATCACTTTAGACGAAAAAGGTGGCAAGTACAGAGTCAGTGTTGCCATAAAACAGAAAACCAAAACAACGTACAGTTCGTTATGACAAAAAGAAGCAAAATTAAGGGATCAGTTTAGAACAACGAAAAAAATATTAATAAATAAAGTGAAAATATATATATCAATTAATAAATAAATTAATATATAAATAAAGAAGACATATATCATACCACTACAACACTCCAAATAAAGAAAGAAAATACACTATGCCACTACAAGAGTATCCGCTGGTTGACTGGCATTGAAAAGCAAACAGGCGCTCGTGTGGAGTAGTATTTGTAGCTGTTTAGAGTACGGATTGAATGTAGGGCATCCTCTAAAACAAGCTCTCAATGAGAAACAGGTAGACGTTTTGATTTTAGTGCAAGATCAATAGATTTCCAGTTTACTGCTGGCATAAACGAAGCTCCTCTATCAGAATGGATGCATGCAGGCATACCAAATATTGCAAATAATTGACTAAGACATCTGATAAATGTCCATGAGCTCATATCAGGGCATACAAATGCGAAAGGGAAATAGAAAATTCGTCAATAATAGTCAGCAGACATTGATTCTTTGATGATGATGGCAGTGGTTCTTTAAAATCAATACTAAGTCTCACAAATGGAACCATTGCTTTGATTAAATGAGATGAATCGGGTTGATAGACCTGTGGCTTACACTGAGCACATACTGGACATGAGGAAGTTACCCTCTTCATCTCCTCCAACGAAAAAGGATGGTTTTGCATCCTATATTATTATTATTATTATTATTATTATTATTATTATTATTATTATTATTATTATTATTATTATTATTATTATTATTATTATTATTATTATTATTATTATTATATAAAACCCTTAACAAGCAAAAATAGCAATACATACATAATGCACTCTGATAATATGCATATCAGCACAAAATTTGCATTTCTAACAAAATGCGCACCATTTGTGTTATACCAGGGTGGCAGAGTGAATTGTGTAAATTCAATAAAGTTTCCATACCCACAGCAGAGCAATGCACCCTTGACAATGCATCAGCAGGGATATTATCCTTGCTAGGCCAATAATGAATGTCAATATTGTTACAGGCAAGCTCAGTTTTCCTGTATTTTGTCATTTTTTATTTTGCCAGATTGCTTTGAGTCCAACATAAAAGCCACTGATTTCTCATCAGTAAGAAGAGTAAATTGACGCCCGGTCAGATAATGACGCCATTTGCAAAGTGCTTCAACTATTGCACATGCCTCCTTTTCTATAGCAGAATATTTCCTTCGGCTAGGGCTAAGAGTTCTAGAAAAGAAGGCCACGGGTCTTCCTGATTGATTCAGAGTGGCTGCTACAGCATGCTCAGATGCAACCGTCTCTATCACATTTGGGATACTTTCATCAGTGGATTGTACTACCGAGTTCTCAATTTCAGCTTTTAATCATTTAAATACTTCCTTAGCAGCATCAGAGAGTGGAAACGTTTTAGCCTGAATCAGAGGAACAACTTCCTCAGAGTGGTTTGCTATCCACTGTGAGTAGTATAAGAACATAGCAAGAGCTCGATGTAATGAAGCAATATCTTGTGGAATGGGCAACTCCTGTAATGGCCGAAGACATTCTGAATTGGGTTTAATCTTCTCATCAGAGACAGTATAACCCAAGAAATCTACTGATGAAACTGAAAAAAAACACTTATCATGATTAAAGGTCAAATTTGTCCTCTAATCAGCCTCCATGAATCTTCCTAGGTTGTTATTGTGCTCTTCTTTAGTTTTCCATAGACAGTAATATTGTCAAGATGCACAACAGTATCTGCAAGAGCACTGTCAGCAATAGCTTGGTCCATTATCCTTTGGAAACAAACAGCACCATTGGTTTCCCCAAATGGGATCCGGGTAAATTGATACAGCTGATTACAAACTTCAAAAGCTGTGTATGGCTTGTCCTTGTTACGTATTGGAATTTGATGATAGGCAGACTTTAGGTCGATTGTGCTAAAGGATCGATACTGAGCCATTTTATTCAACAGTTAATCAGTTGTTGGAAGAGGGTAAGCATCCAACAGCGTAAATCGGTTGATAGTCCGCGAATAGTCTACAACCATTCTTTTCTTTTGTCACTCACTAGTTGTGACTAAATCTTAAGCTCTACAAGGCGAATTGCTGGGTTCAATGACTCCTTCTGAGAGAGGCCTCTCAATTTCTAATGAGAAGAATATTTTTTATCATGATCACTGTATTTTCTTGACTTAACAGCAACAGGCCAATTTTCTTGAATATATTTCAAGACAGTTTATTTCTACGTACATATGTAAGTGTTGTTTTGCATGATGGTTTTGTTTATTGTAGTTTAAGTGCATGTATGTAGATTTATAGACATTGTATGTATACTTATTCAATTATATTAAATTTACGCATATAAATACACATTCATTTATAGTATGTATAAGTATTTTTATGCATAGTGTATGTATAGCTCCAAAGTCGAGAGCGAAATCTGCTTTGGTAAGATTTCTGCCAATTAATCTTTTACCGTGTCATGATAACATTGATTACTTTGTGTAAACAGAGAGTTCTTCGCAATTATAATTGTCCACGTGGTCAGAACATGATTTTTCTTGTGCTGAATGTACGATAGAGTTTGTGCTTTGTTTTATTTGTGAGCTTATTCTTAGTTGCTGTCGAGAGATGCTACGAGGCGCTCATGTTTACTGTGTTTATTGACAGTACATATAAGTTTGTTAATGAGTAATTAGTTGCTCTTGTGAGGCACTACGAGACACTCAAGCAGAAGAACGTGGAAAAGATACGTGAATCAGAAGATATTCGAGTTTGACTCAGAGCCCCGTGATTGCTGACGACATTTGGGTTTTTTGGATAGATGAGTACAGATTTAACTTATTTCTAACAATGTTTTTTAACTACGTGTGAAGGACAGAATGAGCTCATTTAATTGAACACTTGTAGGTACAATATATGTTGGAAAATTTATTTTTCTGTATGAGGAAGTTTTACTTTAAGGTGAGGAGAGTTTATTTAATCATTCACATATCAACAGTTCACAAATCCCCTTATTATATATTTGCATGTATGTCTATGCATGTACTATTAATTATATTTTATTGGTAGAGGATTTTAATTTTGAAATAGTTTGTAGGCCTCTACCGAAGCCGTGTCAGGATTTCCGAATTTAGGGGGTTATAAGATCGAAGGGTAATAACACATAGGAAATCCTCCACAGCTTTTGGTCCCTCGAACCGGATGAGAATTGGTACGGTAATGGTGGTGTACATTTTAGATAAACTCCCGCCTTGTAAGAAGTTAGTGTAAAACTCTACGGTTGAAATCGTCCATATTTCAGCAGAAAAAAAAGGAAGAGCATTGCATGTATTTGCATGAATATTGTGAATATAACTTTGAAAGTTAAGTGGTTATTGAAATAAATAAGATTATCTTTTTCCCGTGTGGATAAAGTATTTATCTCTCTGTGGAAACGAAATATACTTTCGTAGTTGAGCCTCCATTAAGTAATTTGGATATTTGTACCCAATTTCGGCTGGGTGAACAGTGGTTTGTAGGGATTTGTATGGTTACATTTTGCCCCATTAAACGATGTCTAGAATGTCGTATTGATTCCTTTGTTTAAGTAAATAAACAGAAGGTAGTGATCCACCTACTGCTGGGTGCACAGTGTCATTTATTGGAGGAACAGTGTGGTTTACGTTACACTTTCCATTTACTGTTACTGACTTAACAGTGTCATTTAGTTGATGAATAGTGTGTTTTACACTTTGAGTATTGGCGTCATAATTGACGAAATTGAATAACTATGTTATCTTGAAATTTTTTAAGATTGTCTTATGATACTCTTTACAGAGTGAATGTTTATTACATTGTGGATGCATAAAGAAGATCGTGGTTTCTTTGTTAATATATTTACATCAATTATTGTCTGTTGTTCTCTTATGTTCTATTTGCTTTCTCAATATGTCGGTTAAACCTGAGGCATTACAACGCCTTCGGGAAATGGTTCAACGTGATTGTGTTCAGTGTCAAACAGAACTTGCCAAAGATGATGAGACACTTGTTGTTGCTTATTTAGAAAGATATCATCTTACGCTAACAGAAAGATTCGGAAGATATGATAGGAAATATGAGGAATATGTCGAACATAAGCCCTTAAAAGGGATTCTGAAGAGGAGGATATAGAACATGACAATCTAGCTGAAACAGTAAATGATATTAGCTTAGCTGTCCTAGAACGGATTCGTAAGTTAGGAACTAAGAAGAGTACCAGAGCTCCTAGTTCCGAGAGTTCAAGCCCTCCCAGTGGACAACCCACACCTAAATTTCCTGAAGTAAAAATACCACAGTTCTCTGGAAACTCTGATGAATGGAACGAGTCTTGGGATATGTTTGATAGTTTAGTACATAGTGCTTCTATGCCAACTATGACAAAGTTTACCATTTTGAGAAATGCCCTTAAAGGAGATGCCAAAGACACCATAAAGCGATATCCTGTTGCTAGTGAGAGTTATGACGAATGCATTCAACAGCTACAAGCTGTTTATGCAAACAATGACAGGATTGGGCGAAATTTAATGAGGAAATTGGTAAAAATGCCAACTCCCTCTTCTAATTACCCATCACTTTTTAAGTTCAAACAGGAAGTAGAAGCCATTACTCGAAATCTGAAAAATTATGGAGACATGGAGAACACTGATTGGGTGTTTTCAGAACTTGTGATGATGAAATTACCAGAAGATGTAGGGAACTGGATTAGCATGAAATTAGACACTAAATATCCTACATTTGAAACCCTCTTGAAGGAACTGGGAAAATATGTGTATCATATAGAAGGCAACAACACTAAAGGTAACACAAAAGGAGAGCTCCAAGGCTCACAGAGAGATGAGACCCAGTCCTTTAAAACTAGTGTAGGTAATTATGGTGCTACAGCAAAGGTAGTAAATAGTAAATCAGAAAGTGTATTCTGTGTTTGGCAAGTTCATAAGTCTGAACAGTGTAAAAAAGTAGTAAGCATAAATGAACGCAGAGATAAATAGAGAGACAGTAACATATGTCTGAGATGTACTATGTCAGGGCATCATGTAAATAAGTGCTACACCCAGTTAAACTGTAATAAGTGTAAGAAAAATGGTCATCATGCAACCTTGTGTTACAAACAAGAATCAAATTTTTGTAGAAGGTTTGAAGAACCTCCATATCTGAATGAATAGTCAGAAAATGGTTCAAAATTAATAGATGAGTCAAGCAATGAGCAAGAACATTCTGATTCAGAAAAGGACAAGAAACATGTTGGTGTGATGACTATGAATGCAGTACAAAGGCAAATGGTGAGGCCGAGTTTACGTGCATGTGCTCTGCCTTCTGCAAGTGGAAGAGTAAGTAGCTCAAAGGGAAATTTTTGTGTAAGCACTAGGTTATTCTTTGATACAGGTTCCCAGTGTTCCTTTAGAACTAGGGAAGTAGCTGAAAGGCTTAAATTAAGCCCCGTAGATGAAATGTCTCTTGGTATTAATGCATTTTGTTCTGAGACAAAGAATGGAATTTTTCCTGTTGTAAATGTAGTTATTAAATTGGGAAAAAGAAGAGCTAGAGTTAAATTACTCGTAGTTGATGATATGTTGATTAGCATCCACACTCCAGGACTAGCAAAGGCTGCAAATGTGTCAAAGTCTAATGGTCACAAGTTGGCCGATGAAGATATTGGTAGTGATGTACTTGGGAACATTGTTGTTGTTATTGGTGCCTTACATTTTAGTCAGTTTGTTAGTGGTATTAACAAGTGGGATATCTATAGTTTGATAGAAACACCGGGTGGTGTCATGTTGTATGGCGATATTCCTTGTGATACTCAACATGAACCCAGTAATGTGCAAAGTCAAATTGTTATGCGAGTAGGACCACAGTTTTGCCTGCTTCTATTCAAGGGTTGATTGAAGATGCCATAGAGCCAGTTAATAAGTTGTTGATTGAAGAGGCCATAGTGCCTGTAAATAAGTTGTTGATTGAAGAGGCCATAGTGCCTGTTAATAAGTTGTGGGAGCCAGAGAGTATTGGAGTAAATAAGCAAGAAGTGCATTACGAAGATAACACTACACTTGGAAGTTTTACAGATTCTGCTCCTTGGAAGACTGTCCACACTCCTCTCCCACACAATATTCATAGTGCCTTTGGACAAATGAAGTCTCTAGTAAAACAGTTGGAGGAGATATTGGAGAATTTTCATGTAGGTAATATGTTGGATGCTTGTACCAGTGAAGAGAAACAGTTTGATGTATACAATACTGCAGATGTAGAGTGGGCAAAGTGCAAAATTTCACTGCAAGCATGGAATTTCAACAATGCAAGACTTCAAAGGGTACTGGATCAGTGCCTTTTTGAAAAATCTAGGTCTCCTAAAGAGAGAATCTTTAGTTTACTCTGGAATGTTAATAAAGACAAGTTGTTTTTGAAAGATCTGAAGGCTAGAGATGAAGTTTTGACCAAACAGAAACCTCTGTCACTGATGAGTATAGTTATTGACCCCTTAGGTCTAATTTCACCCTTACTAAGAAGTGGAAAAATTCTTATTCCGAGAGCCTGGTCTGAAAAGCTGTCATGGGAATATCTATTGTCAGAAGCATGCAAAGAGGAATTATCAAATTATGAAACATCAGATCGTCAAACTGCCCAAAGTGCTGAAGAATCGTGGGTATGTTTAATAATTGATGCTAAATAGTAGCACTGATAGGGAGACCCCCCCCCTTTTTCTTTTTTGGAGGGGCCCAGGATGTCTTGAATATATATCAAGACAATTTATTTTTACGCACATATGTAAGTGTTGTTTTGCATGATGGTTTTGTTTATTGTATCTTAAGTGCAAGTATGTAGATGTACAGACATTGTATGTATATGTTTGATGCTCCTTAAATTTGGAGATAATTACAGATGAATGAGGCACAATAATAGAGGAGACTGAAAGGGCATCTTGAACAGTTGTTGTCTGGCCACCTAGTGGGCATCTTTATTACTTTCTATGTAAACAAAACATAGATGCGTTCATTAACAAAATATATCATCGTTCTTTACAACAATTATATCAAATATTGTAACATCCCTCTTTTTATGAATAAAAAAATAAGTTATCATCTTGAAAACAAAAAATAAATCACTCTTTGTAAACACCAAAATCATTATATTTAGAGGGTAAATTATTCCTTGTACTCCTTGTAATTCTCCTTTGAGGAGTGAAAGACTCTTGAACTCTGAGTTTCTCACTTGTTGGGTTTACATGTTCATCCTGTGGAATTTCAACCTGTTGCTGACTTTGCACTACATTACGAGAATCTTCACTACTGTGATACGAAACATTTCTTTCATTTGACTTTTTAAGGTCTACTCTATTTCTTCTCAATAAACCAGCATCAGTTGAAATTTCATAAGATCTCTCGTCTAAACGTTTCTTCACAATACCTTTTTCCCAAGCTTTCTTTCCCATTACAGTGGCTTTTATTCTCACAACATCATCTTCCTGTAAAGGATCAAGATCTTTGGCATGCACATTGTAATATTTAGCTGACCTGCTATTTCTATAATGTCTGTTAATCTTAATTTTATCTACATTGATCTCAGATGGTTTCAGCAACTTTGAAGAAACTGGGAGAGGAGTACGTGTGCGTCTCCCTAGGCTTTTTTGAGCCGTACTGTATTCATCACTGTGAGACGGACAATTACGGTAGCCTAATATTGCCAAATAAGGGTCATTATTGCTTTCTATGGCTTTTCTGAGTATAGACTTTGCAGTTTTTACAGCGGATTCTGCCTGTCCATTAGACTGAGGATGTTTAGGGCTTGATGTACAATGTTCTATATCCCACACTCTTATAAAATTCTGAAATAAATCCCTTGTAAATTGAGTTCCACAGTCACTAGCTAAGATGGAAGGAGTACCATACCTTGCAAAATGTGCTTTTAGCTTACATATAACAGTAGATGCTTTTATATCTTCTAACCTATCAATTTCCCAGAAATTACTGAAATAGTCTACTGTTACAAGTTAAAACTGGTTACTCAATTCAAAAATATATGTGCCAACTTTCTCCCATGGCCTATCAGACACTTCATGTGGCATAAGAGTTTCTTTCTGCTGAGATTTTTGAAATTTGCAACAAATTTCACATTGAGAAAGATGTTCTTTAATATCACTATTCATACCAGGCCAATATACACACTCACAAGCCCTTCGTAGACAACTTTCTACGCCAATGTGACAAGAGTGAATAGCCTGTTTAATTTCTTTCCTCAAATTGGCAGGAATCACAACTCTATCACCTCTAAATACGAGTCCATTCTGTATAGATAGTTCCTCTCTGATATGATAATAAGGCAAAACAGTTATAGGTACATCACATTTATACTCTGGCCACCCATTTATCATATTTGTCACTTCAAGCAAAATTTCATCACTGGCCACAGCATCACGAATTTTCTTTAACATGTCTTCCCTAATATGCAAATAAGATACAACATTAACATATTCAAAATCATTACCATTTTCAGTTTCACTAAGAAATGATCGGGACAGCAAATCTGCTATTTTTTTTATTTTATTTTTTTTTTATTTGTTTTGCTGATTACCTAATTGTGCTTACGAGAAAGAGCCCAAAGCTCGTATCTTCCCGTCTCCTGATCGGTTCCATTTTATACTTAGTGATACTTATCATACCTGTCCTTAAAACTATGGATTGAGATAGCATTAACTACCTCCTCACTTAGCCAATTCCAATTATCAACTACTCTTACACTGAAAAAGTATTTTCTTACATCCTGCAAAGAAGTTTTCTCACGAAGCTTCAAACTATGACCTCTAGTTCTAGAGCCAGCCATATCAAAATATCGATCCCTATCCACTCTATCATAACCATGAAGGAATTTAAAGACTGTCACCATATCCCCCCTCACTCTTCTAGCTTCGAGTGATGGTAAGTCTAATTCCCTCAGCCTCTCATCATAACTGAGATTGCGTATTTCTGGCACCAGTTTCGTGGCATGTCTTTGAACGTTTTCAAGCTTAGCTATGTGCTTTTTCAAGTGCGGATTCCAAAAGGGGGCTGCATATTCAAGTTTTGGCCTCACATAGGTTACATAAATATTTCTGAACATTTCCTTGTCCATGTGCCTGAGGGCTACCCTTACATTTGATAAGAATGCATATGCTGCCCTTACTATGCCATTTATATGTATTTCTGGAGACAAATCTGCCAGTATGTTTACTCCTAGATCTCTCTCATTTTCTGTCTCTTGAAGTTGTACTCCAGCCACCGAGTAGTCAAGCTTGGGCCTTCTTGCACTTGTACCCATTCTCATTGCCTTACATTTTGAAGTATTGAATTTCATTAGCCACTTTTCTGACCACTCATGCAGATTATTTAGATCCTCCTGAAGTTCTCTACCATTGTTCTCGTTTTTTACTTTCTTCACAATCTTTGCATCATCTGCAAACATATTCATGAATGAATTTACAGACTCTGGTAGGTCATTTACATATACAAGGAACAAAAGTGGCCCTAAAACTGAACCCTGTGGAACTCCACTACTAACTCTTCTCCATTCAGACACTGAGTGTCTTACTCTAACCCTCTGTTCCCTTCCTTCTAAGTAAGTTTTTATCCATTCCAAAACATTTCCACCTATTCTAGCCATTGATTGCAGCTTCCTAATAAGTCTCCCATGTGGAACAGTGTCAAGCGCTTTCTGGAAGTCTAGGAATATGCAATCTGCCCAGCCCTCTCTTTCCTGTAAGATTTGGCTTACCTCATCATAAAATTCTAATAAGTTTGTTACTGTTGATCTACCTTCTCTGAAGCCGTGTTGCCTCACTGACAAAAAGTTGAAGGATTCCAAGTGAAAAGAGATATGTTTCCTTAGTAGTTTCTCCATAACTTTGAAAACTAATGCTGGTCAAGGAAACTGGTCTATAGTTCAGAGCCGTATCCCTCTTTGAAGATAGGTATCACATTTGCTTGTTTCCAGCATCTTGGAATCTCCCCTGACTCCAGTGACTTTTTAAATATGATACTTAGTGCCACTGATATTGAGTTTGCGCATTTTTTAAGCACATGAGGGGATATGTCATCAGGACCTGTAGCTTTATGAACATCTAAATCCATCAGCGCTTTGCATACCTCTGTGGCTGTTCTTACCAGCAGTATGCTTAAGTTCAATATCGTATTGTTGTGCAGTCAATAACAAACCTTGTAGCCTCTTTGATGTTCTATCTAATGGTTTCAAGATTATACTCTGAAGTGGTTTGTGATCAGTTATAACCAAAGTATGTTGTTCAAAAGTGTATTGATGGAATTTCTTTAAAGCAAACACAATAGCCAGCATTTCTTTCTCTATCTGAGCATACCTTGCTTCCGTGTCAGTTAGAGCTCTGCAGTCGTTTTTGAAAAACTTCACTACTGATTGCTAGGCCAAAAGGCAGTCTAAGCCACCGATACCTTCCAAAAGGGGTTTGAAAAGTAGTTAAATGACTTGACTCTTCATCCAAAACACACTGCCAATATCCATTTCTTAAATCTAGTTTAGAGAACACTTTAGCTTGTGCTAATTCAGGTAAAACATCATCGATAATTGGCAGAGGATGCATTTCTCTAATTATGGATTTATTTAATTGTTGAGGATCTATGCAAATTCTTATGTCTTCACTATTTTTCTTAGAAGCTACTACCATGCTACTCACCCATTCAGTTGGTTCGTCTACTTTACAAATGACATTTTGTTTCTCTAACTCAGATAATTTGGATTTTACCTTCCTTTTAAGTTGAATTGGCACTCTACATGAAGATATAGCAAATGGCTTGACTTCTTTGTCTATAGTCATCCATACCACCCCAGGTAACTTACCAATTTCATTACCAAACACATCTGAATATTTCTGAAAAACATCAGTATTACAAGATTCACTGTGTACAGAACATATGTTATAATAATTGATGGTAAGGAAACCCATCTGTTCTGATGCACGTTTTCCTAACAAAGGCATATAATTCTCAGCCATTATAATAAACTCATCATTATATCTCTTTGAATTTCTCTCATTTTTCACTTTGATGCTACATTTTCCAACTGGTTTGGCTGCGGAATTATTCCACATTTCTAGTTGTAACCCTTCACTAGATTCAATTTTTACATTATTGGGAACCATATTTCGAGGTAACACATTTACACCTGCTCCGCTATCGATTTGAAATTTGACACTATTTTCACCAACTTTCAGATCGGTATATAGATATTTGGATTTCTCTGACACTTTATTCACTCTCATCACTTGCTGTGTACAGGGATTATCACTTTTGTTCACCGTCGTTTCTTCTGGCTCTCCGCGTCTCATCTGCAACTTGACACCTAGGATATACTCGGCTGAAGTATTTGAACTGGAATCGTCACCGTCCACTGCATTCACACCCATCTTCTTAGACGCTTGTGCATGTCCATTTTTCTCCAAACATTGAGATTCGAAGTGATTCAGCCTGTTGCAGTTGTTGCATCTCTCTCCATAGGCTGGACATTTCTTCTTACTCCACATGTGTCTTGTTCCGCAGAACTTACATTTTCGTAGGTCCGGATAATTCGTCGACAAACTTTGGGTTGACTTAGGCCTATACTGGTTCTTGTTCACAAAACTTGGGTCCTCACTCTTTCGGTCTGCTGAATTTCGACTAAGCCTACTCTGCTTAAAGTTCTTTGTCAATTTAACTTTATTTATAACCGACATTGCTGTATTTTCACTTTTTATCATTTGCATTTGTCTCTGCGATGCTTGATGTGCCTCAAAAATTTTGAGTATCTATCAATGAAATACATTCTTCTCTCAAAAATTTCTCTCTGAGTTTATCTTCTTTACAGCCAAAAAATATTTGATCACGAATTGCCTCATCTTTTTCTGCCGCAAAATCACAATCCTTAACCAGAGTTTTTATTCTAGTAATAAATTCATCCAGGTTTTCATCAGCTTTCTGAGAGCAGCATCTAAACCTAAATCTTGACGCTATTATCAGCTTCCTAGGTGCAAAATGCTCATCTAGCTTCTGCAATACCACGTTTAAGTCCTTGCTAGGGTCATCACGAGATCAACTATCCCCTACAATAATGGGACTAAACTCTATAGCATTATACACTCGAAGCAGTTCGTCACCCCCATGGGTCAAAAGTAATGCTACCTTCACTTCACTTGGCTTATCATTTAAACCTGCTGCCAGTAGATACAGCTCGTTTTCTTGATGAAAAAATTGCCAATCTTACTAGCTTTCACTCTTCAATGCGAATTTATCTGGAGGGGCTAGATTAGCTGTCGCCATGCCGGTCGGTAGCCTTATTTACTTAATTACACAGAAAGTTCCTGGATAATATGCAATGCCTTATATTCAAAATGAACAGCAAACCATACTTAGTCTATTGAGTGCTGCCACCATGTTTGATGCTCCTTAAATTTAGAGATATTTACAGATGAATGAGGCACAATAATAGAGGAGACTGAAAGGGTATCTTGAACGGTTCTTGTCTGGCCACCTAGTGGGCATCTTTATTACTGTCTATGTAAACAACACATGGATGCATTCATTAACAAAATATAGTATCGTTCTTTACAACAATTATATCAAATATTGTAACAATTTACTTATTCAATTATATTAAATTTACGCATATGAATATACATTCATTTATAGTATGTATGAGTACTTTTATGCATAGTGTATGTATAGCTCCGAAGTCGAGAGCGAAATCTGCTTTGGTAAGCTTTCTGCCAATTAATCTTTTACCGCGTCATGATAATGTTGATTACTTTGTGCAAACAGAGTTCTTCACAATTATAATTGTCCACGTGGTCAGAACATGATTTTTCTTGTGCTGAGTGAATGACAGAGTTTGTGCTTTGTTTTACTTGTGAGTTTATTCTTAGTTGCTGTCGTGAGATACTATGAGGCACTCATGTTTACTGTGTTTATTGACAGTACTTATAGGTTTGTTAATGAGTAATTAGTTGCTCTCATGAGGCACTACGAGACACTCAAGCACAAGAACGTGGAAAAGATAAGTGAATCAGAAGATATTCGAGTTTGACTCAGAGCCCCGAGATTGCTGACAACATTTGGGTTTTTTGGATAGATGAGTACAGATTTAACTTATTTCTAAAAATATTTATAACTACTTGTGATGGGCAGAATGAGCTCATTTAATTGAACACTCGTAGGTAGAATGTATGTTAGAAAATTTATTATTCTGTATGAGGAAGTTTTACTCTAAGGTGAGGAGAGTTTATTTTAATCATTCACATATCAACAGTTCACAAACCCCCTTATTATATATTTGCATGTATGTCTATGCATGCAATATTAATCATATTTTATTGGTAGAGGATTTTAATTTTGAGATCGTTGGTAGGCCTCTACCGAAGCCGTGTCAGGATTTCCGAATTTAGGGGGTTATAAGATTGAAGGGTAATAATACATAGGAAATCCTTCACACCAATAATCATCAGTCAGATTTGCAAATAAGAGCAGGAGGAGGTATGGTAAAAGTTGCTACCCCACACACATTCAGTTGAGGTCTGTCTCCTTCAAATTTCCAGCTGACACTTTTATGTTGATTCATGAAACTCTGACCCAATATAACATACTTGCATAGATCAGGAAGCACAGACAGCCTATGCAACATGCACCAAGCAGTAACCATGTATCTTAGTGCTAAAGGATGTAGAAGCCATGGAAACAATGCTATATGCAGGATGCACATGAAGATTTAGCTGTGTAACAATTGATTCAACCACAAAATTCTCAGAGCTACCTGTGTCCATCAGAGCCTCAACTATCCTTCCATTCAATTTAATCTTAAGAGTAGCTTTAGAAAGAACACCCGAGGAAGCCACAGTTACAGTAGCCAATGTTGATGATACAGTAGCAGCAGATATTCCAGCCTTAGAAGACTTGCACACTTTTGCATAATGTCCCGTTTTGCCACACTGATTACAAATTGCTTCGCGAACTGGACAGCAGCTGAAGCATGGCTAACATCTTTGTAAAATTCATAATGACTGTCAGACTCATTCATAGCTGGAGGAGCAGCTGCAGCTACACCTAAAGCCTTCTGTGGAGTGGATTAAGACTCAGAGCTATTCTGTATTCATCTACAGCTCTAGCTTGATCAAAGGCAGTAGTTAAGTTAAGTCAAGTATTCTATTCTCAAGGAGTCTCTGATGAATGACATTAGATAATAATCCTCTCATGAAAGCATCCCGGATTGTTTCCTCCTTACATTGTTCAGCACTGACAGCTTTGTAGTTACAGTCACCACTTGGATTCTTCAGGGCCTGTAAGTATTCATCTTATGTTTCCCCTTGTTGCTGTCGATGGGTGTATGATAAATGTCTAGCATAAACTTCATTCCTAGCTTTTACATATAAATCCTGTAAAGTTGCAACAACAACTTCATATGTGTCACAGTCAGAAATATATTCAAACACAGATGGAGTAACATAATTCGTAAGCAAAGTCAATTTGTTCGTAGTAAGTCCTTCAATAACGGTAAGAAAAATTTAGCATATGCTTCCATTCCTTAGCAGCAGTATTCGATTTTGGATTTACATCAAATCTTACAGGTCGCAGGAATTTATCCATAATGCTCTAGTTAAATCAAAACCAGCATGCAAATATTTATGTAGAATAAATTGCAATAAGCCATAGTAGTATTTAAGGCTTGATTCCACATAAATACAACTACAAGCATCTGCAAATAAAATAAACAAGTGTAAGAGAATTAGATATTATAATTACAATTAGAAGGTATAAATAATAATAATAATAATAATAATAATAATAATAATAATAATAATAATAATAATAATAATAATAAGGTTAATATACGTTTTACGTACTATATCTATTTTTTGGAGTAAAAGCTTTGCTTTCTCTGATAGACTTTGACGTGTTCTAAATTAATCTGATGATAGTTTTTATCGGAAATCACTAGCTTTTGGTGTTGGGGCAGATATTCGTAAGTGTTGGTGGATACTTATATAACCTAATCTAAGCTGGTTAACATAGCTCAAATCCAAAGCCTCACATAACGTAACAGGATGCATTTGGGTACTTATGAAAGCAGTTCTTAAAATGAATCTTAACCAATAATAATACTAATAATACTAATAATAATAATAATAATAATAATAATTATAATAATAATGGTTAAGATTCATTTTATGCACCCCTACCATGACCTACTCGAGATATCAGTTTTGCCATCACATCTTGAAATGTGCATTGCTGATGTACAAACACGAAAAATCACCCTTTTAATGTATGAAAGGTTTTAGATTTGAATTAGGTTAGGTTAGTTGGGTCAATTAGGTTAGGTTAGATATATTAGGTTATATAAATACCCACCACCGCCCACCAATATCAGCCCTAATACAAACATAAAAAAAAATAGTGACTTTCGAGAAAAAATATTAACAGATCATATCAAAGCACATCGAAATCTCTTAGAAGAAAATACTTTTTGTCCAAAAATAGAAAGGTGCATAATAATAATAATAATAATAATAATAATAATAATAATAATAATAATAATAATGTGGTAAAAAACAATAGAAAAAAATTTCACTCCTCGCCATGCAAACTGGTCAAGAAAATAAAAGATACAAAGCACCAAGTATAAGAGTTCATTATGAAAAAGAAAATTGACCTGAGTAACCAGATAAACCAACACAAACCAGGAACGTGACGGACAGGAATCAACACAATTTCCAAATAACTCCTCTGTCTCTGCCTTTATCCCATGCCAATGCTTGACGGATGACCCTCTCAGCACTACTCCCCCAATTCCCATCACCTTGCCACCCCTATCTCACTCATAGTGACTACCCTATCTTGGAAGCATATAAAACAGTTTATTCTGCTCGAAACTCGGTGATACAAAACCAAAACAGAATTTTAGAGAAATAAAAAACACAAGCAATAGCTAATATCTAAACGTACTACGCTAATTTACACAATATACTACCACTTGATTTCTAGATCAATCTAATTTTCGTTACTAAAATCTCAAAAGACATAATCCTTTATCCATCCTGACACCCGTCCCTCTTGCTGCGATCGTCGTATTGGTACCTCACCGTTTTCTTCGATCTCACTTTCCTCTTTATCTAACACCCACTGCAGATCCAAGATGTGTCGCAGCCTCCGTTTACAGAAATATTATTCTGGATATGCATGTCAGTCACAATCCCTCTTCTCCACTGGTATGGACACTTCCCATCAGGAGTTTTTATCTAAACCTCGTCTCCCATTTGTATAGACATAACCCCATCCTCCTTCTTCCTATCAGCTATTGCCATTACACTACTTGATCTAGTGTTCACAGATAATGTGTTGGATATTGAAAAAATTGAGTATGAACCACCAATTGGAAAGAGTGACCACTTTGTGTTGTTGATGGAGTATATCATTGAAGATATTCTTCCTGAGAGTAGAGGCACTGAGGACATGAGGAGGGACTATCGGAAAGGAGATTACATCAAAATGAATGAGCTTTTTGCAGTTATTGACTGGAGAACCTTATTTTACAACAAATCTGTACAAGAAATGTATGACATCTTTTGTGAGAAATATGGGAAGATAGTAGATTGCTGCATACCTGTCACCAAAGTAGGTGTAATTCATGCCAGAGAGAAATGGTTCGATAATGGGTGTAAAAGAGCTAAGGAGTGGAGAGACAAATGCTGGAAAAGGTATAGGAGGAGAAAAAACATAAATGCCTGGCAAACCTACAAAAGAGCAAGAAATGACTACCTAAGTAAAAGGAGAGAGGCAGAGAGAGACTATGAGAGGGACATCACCAGGAAGGCTAAAGAAAATCCCAAGCTTTTCCACAGCTTTATCAGAGGAAAACTGAAGGTAAAAGAACAGGTTTTAAGGCTAAAGAGAGCGGATGGAAGCATCACTGAGACGGATGAAGAGATCTGCAAAGAATTGAACAAGGAGTTTCAGTCAGTATTTACAGTAGAAAATACCCCACCCCCTCAGATTGCAGTGATAGAAGCTCAAGGGCCGGTATTAGAGAACATCAACCTTACAGCCACAGAGGTATGCAAAGCGCTGATGGATTTAGATGTTCATAAAGCTACAGGTCCTGATGACATATCCCCTCATGTGCTTAAAAAATGCGCAAACACAATATCAGTGGCACTAAGTATCATATTTAAGGAGTCACTGGCGTCGGGGGAGATTCCAAGATGCTGGAAACAAGCAAATGTGATACCTATCTTCAAAAAGGGAAGGAGGGATACGGCTCTGAACAATAGACCAGTTTCCTTGACCAGCATAGTTTGCAAAGTTATGGAGAAACTACTAAGGAAACATATCTCTCTTCACTTGGAATCCTTCAACTTTTTGTCAGTGAGGCAACACGGCTTCAGAGAAGGTAGATCAACAGTAACAAACTTATTAGAATTTTATGATGAGGTAAGCCAAATCTTACAGGAAAGAGAGGGCTGGGCAGATTGCATATTCCTAGACTTCCAGAAAGCGTTTGACACTGTTCCTCGTGGGAGACTTATTAGGAAGCTGCAATCAATGGCTAGAATAGGTGGAAATGTTTTGGAATGGATAAAAACTTATTTAGAAGGAAAGGAACAGAGGGTTAGAGTAAGACACTCAGTGTCTGAATGGAGAAGAGTTAGTAGTGGAGTTCCACAGGGTTCAGTTTTAGGGCCACTTTTGTTCCTTGTATATGTAAATGACCTACCAGAGTCTGTAAATTCATTCATGAATATGTTTGCAGATGATGCAAAGATTGTGAAGAAAGTAAAAAACGAGAACAATGGTAGAGAACTTCAGGAGGATCTAAATAATCTGCATGAGTGGTCAGAAAAGTGGCTAATGAAATTCAATACTTCAAAATGTAAGGTAATGAGAATGGGTACAAGTGCAAGAAGACCCAAGCTTGACTACTCGGTGGCTGGAGTACAACTTCAAGAGACAGAAAATGAGAGAGATCTAGGAGTAAACATACTGGCAGATTTGTCTCCAGAAATACATATAAATGGCATAGTAAGGGCAGCATATGCATTCTTATCAAATGTAAGGGTAGCCTTCAGGCACATGGACAAGGAAATGTTCAGAAATATTTATGTAACCTATGTGAGGCCAAAACTCGAATATGCAGCCCCCTTTTGGAATCCGCACTTGAAAAAGCACATAGCTAAGCTTGAAAAAGTTCAAAGACATGCCACGAAACTGGTGCCAGAAATACGCAATCTCAGTTATGATGAGAGGCTGAGGGAATTTGACTTACCATCACTCGAAGCTAGAAGAGTGAGGGGGGATATGGTGACAGTCTTTAAATTCCTTCATGGTTATGATAGAGTGGATAGGGATCGATATTTTGATATGGTTGGCTCTAGAACTAGAGGTCATAGTTTGAAGCTTCATAAGAAAACTTCTTTGCATGATGTAAGGAAATACTTTTTCAGTGTAAGAGTAGTTGATAATTGGAATTGGCTAAGCGAGGAGGTAGTTAATGCTATCTCAATCCATAGTTTTAAGGACAGGTATGATAAGTATCACTAAGTATAAAATGGAACCGATCAGGAGACGGAAAGATACGAGCTTTGGGCTCTTTCCCGTAAACACAATTAGGTAATCACAATTAGGTAATCACTCACACTGAAATACTGCTTTTTGAGGCGCTAATTTTTCATTTTGTCCCGACCTAGAAGGCATATTATACCAAAATGCTGCCTCTGCAGGTGTTTACAATAACACTTTCTGCATTCATGCCTCTAGTGTTTTGGACATACATCAGTGAAACTGTGAGACTTGAGGTATAATTATTTATTATTGTTTCTTATTATTTATTCTGATTGCTTTCTTATTTGTATTTATTTACTATTCAATAGAGCTTAATTCTCTTGTTTTGATATTCTTGTACTTATACTTGATTCGTCTGTTGTTGATGCCCGGATGAGTGGCTTGTGTTGTTTATACCAGCTTTAAGAATAAAGCCCCAATTATTTTACCCAAGCGTAAAGTCAATAGACTTAGGACCCAAGATTTTTGGCGACAAGCTGTCTGAATTGAATCTCAACACTTTGACTTAGTTTTTGACCCATTATGGCAGCCGATTTTCAAGAGATAAGTGGGATTTCTAAAGCCTATGCTAGGCTACTAGTAGGTTGGAACCGGCAAGTTTTTGATAGGCTATCTTATGCTGCCTATTGCTCCTGTCAGTCTAGTAAGCCTACGTGGATTGAGGTAATGAAGATTGGCTTTTGTTGTTTTTGAAAAATACTTCATCTCTTAACTAGGCTAGGCTAACCATGGTTAGCACCAATGCAAAAATTGAGCCTATTAATCCAAAACTAATGAACTTTGATGTGGATGTCCATGCTTGAGGCACATTTTGCCCACAGTGGTATTACTGACAGTGCTGAAAAGAAAATTTGCTTGCTTGTTTCACTAGGAAGTTAAGTATATAGCACTCTAGTTAGTATGTGTGCCCCAGATATGCCTCATCTTAAGAATTTTTCTGATTTAGTAGTGATTTTGGAAGGTCATTTTATTGTCAAGCCTTCTTATCACAGAAGCTTAATACAATTTCAGCAAAGAAAAAAGAAACCTGGTGAAAATCTGCGTAATCTTTATGCTGATCTCAAAGCACTTGCCAAAGACTGTAATTTTGGCAATCAGTTTGATGCTAGGGTTTGCGATCATTTGTTTATGGCTATTGAATTAGAAGTATATTTTCCTAATTTAGCTGTGAAAAATCTAAACTTGCAAACTATGACTTCTTCTGCCACATTGGACAGAATATTAAATTTTGATAAAGCTGTTTGTGGTGAAAAACTTCCTACTAAAGTGAATGCGTTCAATATTAATTCAAATAGGCCTAGACCTACTTCTACCCCTAATGGTAGAAAAGAGGCAAATGCCGACATTGTGGTTACTCTCACTGTAGTGAAGATTGTCGTTTTTATCATCTTTCTTGTTCAGTGTGTAACTAAAAAGGACACTTGAAGAAAGCTTGTCGTTTTAATAAGGAAGTTTCCAAGGGTTCTAAGTTTTCTCAGAGTTCCGAGAACCAAAAGTATGGTCACAGAAAAGACCAGCCATACCACTTTGTCAGAAAAAAACAGAAAGGGTAAGAAAAAAGCAAATGCAGTTTTTTTTTTTTTAAACCCTACTTGAGGAAGATAGTGATTGTAATCAGTTATTAAGTTTAAATGAATCTGCTCCAGTAGGGAAAGAAAACAGGATATTGAGTGTAGAAAATAACCCTACTGTAATAACCAAGATTAATTTACACTTATATGGTAAAGAAATTCCATATGAAGTTGATAGTGGTGCTGGAGTTTCTACCTTAGATTGCAATTGGGTTCAATGCTTAGCTTTACCTATGCAGAATTGTAATAAAAAACTAAAAGCTTATGGAAACAGTAATATCAATGTCATGGGTAAAGATTACGTGAATGCTGCTTATAATGATTTCAGTATAAGACATGGATTTTATGTTGTTGTCAATTATAACCCAAACTTGTGTGGTAGGGATTTAATGTCTAAGATTGGAATTGCTTTGACGGGTGTTGTTGATTGTGAAAATAAACTAATAAACAGTGTAATGGATGCTAGAGCTCAGCTAGATAAATTTTCAGTTGATTCAAAATTGCCAATTACGAGCATAGTAGCTAAGGTTAATCTTAAAGGTAATGCAGTGCCAAAATTTCAGGAGGCTAGAACAATGCCATGTCATTATAAGAAATTAGTAAAAGATACATTAGATAAATTGCTTTCTGATGTCATTATATTCAATAAGTTTTAGTGATCGGGCAGCTTCCATTGTTACAGTATTAAAAGCAGATTAGAAATCTATGAGGATCTGTGGAGATCTTAAAGAGTTGAATCAAAACATTGTTTGTGATAAACATCCACTTCCAAGGGTAGATGAGATTCTATCAGTAGTTGGTAAGAGTAAACTATTATCTAAAATTGATCTTGAAAATGCATACTTGCAATTACCAGTTGATGATGAAAGCCAAAAGCTTCTTGTAACAAATACTTATAAAGGTCTTTTTAAATAAAAAAAGAATTTCTATTGGTTTGGCATCATTACCAGCTATCTTTCAAAGATTTATTTCTCAGATTTTGTTGCATATTGATGGAGTTGTAGCCTTTTTAGATGATATTCTTGTTGGAGGACAAACAAAAAGAGCATGATGAAAGACTAGACAGAGCTTTAAGGAAATTCCAAAAGCACAATGTAGCTCTGTACAAAAAGAAAACTATTTTGAATACTGATTCTCTTGAGTACTAAGGCTATGTCATTTCTGGTGATGGAATTATGCCATCACCCAAAAAACTTGAAACTATTTTGGAAGCACTCCCTCCAAAGTCTGTCAGTGATGTACAATCCCTTTTGGGTATGGTTAGCTATTATAGCAGATTTGTAAAGAATTTTTCTAGTACTTTGTCTCCCTTATATGATTTGTTGAAGAAAGATGCCAAATTTAAATGGTCATCTGTAGAAGCTAATGTTTTCAGTAATGTCAAAGCAGAGTTATCCAAGTTTGAATTTCTTGCTAATTTTGATGGAAATCATCCAGTAATTGTAGAAGTAGATCCATCTCCAGTGGGCGTTGGCTGCATTTTGATGCAGGAAATGCATGATATCGAAAATCAAGTCTATTTTGCTAGTAAAAAGTTATCATCTGCAGAATTAAATTACTCCCAGTTAGACAAGGAAGCTCTGGCTTTGGTCTATGCTGTAAGCAAATTTAAATATTTTTTATTGGGTTGTAGATTTATTCTTAGAAGTGATCACAAACCATTGCTTGGATTGTTTGGTGGAACCAAATAGATTCCTGTAAATGCAAATGCTAGAGTGCAGCGATGGGCTTTGCTTTTGTCACAGTGCAATTATGACTTAAATTTTAAAGCAGGAAAAGATAATATTGTCGCGGATGCACTCAGTCGGTTGTCAGTACTGGATTCTAGTTTGGATTCTAGTACCCCTAATTAATATGCTCCTGCTATAGAAGCTTTTGAGTAATGAAGACATTTCTTTGAAAATGTCAAGGTTTTGACCAGAAGTGCCCCAGTTTTAAGAAAGGTTTTTCAATATGTGAAATTGTGTTGGATTAAGACCCAATATTGTCTGATTACTCTGTTGTCAAGTCAAATTTAAGCATTTATGATTGTGTTCTTTTGTATCGGAGCCGTGTAATTATATTTGCTGATATGTGCAGTGCAGAACTAGAACAGCTGCATGTAGGTCATAACGGAATCAATGCAATGAGAGCATAAGCATGTAATTGGATTTGGTGGCCCAAATTGGACCAGGACATTTCAGAAATAACTAAATCTTGTGAACTTTATTTTAAAAATTTCCAGAATCCACAGTCAGCATAGTATCCAGGCCAGAAACTGGGAAACCTTGGCGTAGGTTACATATAGACCACGCTGGTCCAATTGGTGACTTATTTTTTTTATAATTGTAGATTCCCACAAAATTTTTTGGATGTTCATGTTAGTAAATCTACCTCATGAGCAGTAACTATTGCTAGGTTAAGGAAGAGTTTTTGCAATTTTGGATTGCCAGAAATAACCGTTTATGCAATGCCCCTTATTTTGTGACTGAGGAAATGGAGTTTTTCTTGAGGAAGAATGGCATAAAACACATTACACCTGCTCCTTATAAGCCTTCTTTTAATGGCTTAGCTGAAAGGGCAGTAAAAACTTTCAAAGAGGGTCTTAGTCAATTTACTGATGGGGATATTAATACCAGACTCTGTAGGTTTTTGTATAATCATAGAAGAGCTGTACATTCCTCCACTGGGAAGGCCCCAGCTGATATGATGATTAACCACAACTTTCGGGGAACTGTAGAAAAAATTAAACCTCAAGAAAAAAGGGAGAAGGCACTGCAGAAAGAATGTAAATTTGAAAAATCAGAATATAATGTAGATGATGCAGTTTTTGTTAAAAATTATGGTCAAGGTAAGGCTTGATAAGAAGGTAGAATCTTAGAAGTACTTGGTGTTCGTAACCATAAAATACAACTTTAAAATTTTGGCAATATAGTTTGGAAAAGATATTCAGACCAACTTATGCCTATATTTACTCCTAGTGTAGAAGAATGCATTTTTCCCAGTAATAATCAGAATTATGGTGATACTTGTAAGTCAATTTTGCCTTCTATTCCAACTAATCTTACATCAAATTCTGATGTGATTATTGAACCAAAGAGCAATGTTATAAATCCTTATAGCATAGTTGAGAGTCCTGATAACTCCATGCATGCTCCCATGACAGTGCCAGAACCAGTACCCTTTCGTAGGTCTGATAGACCTATAAAACCGCCAGAGCGGTTAGATTATAAAGTAGGTATACATGCAAAGTTAACTAGTATTATAATTAGAACCACTTGAATATTTTGAAAATAGAAGTTTATTTTTTTTCTATTGGAAAAGGAAATGTGAGAGTTGAGGTATAATTATTTATTATAATTTCTTATCATCTATTCTGATTTTTTTTCTTATTTGCATTTATTTCTCATTAAACAGAGTTTAATTCTCTTGTTTTGATATTCTTGTACTATACTTGATTCGTTTATTGTTGATGCGCAGATGAGTGGCTTGTTTTGTTTATACCACCTTCAAGAATGAAGCCCCAGTTTGGTTCTATATCTTATTTTACCCTAGCATAAAATTAATAGACTTAGGACCCAATAGAAACCATCACCAATATGATACCTATCATATGCATTAAGTTGATGAAATTCAACACAGGTTGAACGTTATTTTTTGTCGGCTGAACTACTGCCACTAACCTCATAATCCTCTTTCCACATCCTCCCCCCAAGGCTTTAAGATGCCCTCATCAATCCACCGCTTCACTTCTTTGTTGAAATATTCTTTCACTTCCTCTCGAAGAGCATATTCGTAACAACCAATTCGGTTTTTCACCAATGGCAACACCCCTTTCAAACACCACTCTACTACCAACATCTTACCATCAAATACCACAACAAAATTCTTGTCCTTAATTTTGAATGATGAAACTCAATTCTCAATACCTTTCTTTACCATACCCTTATGTGACTCAACAAGCCTTTTGACCAAGCAAAGTGAAAAGGCTGCTTCACCCTGCAGTCCCACTTATCAATGCTGTCCTCTTCCACCTGGGTGAACTTTATTTTAAGAGTCTCAATTGCTTTGCCAATTCTTCTAGATTTTTCAACTGCCACTTTTTTTTTTTTTTTTTTTTGCTGATATTCTCCCTTGAGGGTGACCGGACCTTCCCATTTTGGCCCGCAGGTGGAGATACACCGCCACCTTGCAGTGAGCCTCCTCTCTCTCAGTGCTTGAGCAGACTTCAACCTCTCCAGACTTCGCTCTTTCATTCATAAATGTCACTTTGCCAAACCGACTGATCATATCCATCCCAAGCACTGCTTCAATGCCATCAATAACTGAGTTAAAATCAAGGGCTCTAACTCGTAATTGGATGCCCTGTACTACCAACTCCACTTCTCGGGTATCCTCACAACCAATTTCTGTTCCATGAACAGTTACCAAACTCCTTTCTTTTCCCTCATAAAACTTTCCAGCTAACCGGTTGACTATTACAGTGGTTGAACAGCCGGAAGCTACTAATGCTCTTGCCATTCCTCCACTTACCAAAATATCCACAACTGGCATAATACTTGGAGGTGCCTTTAATGAACCAAAGAGGAAGCCTCTGGTGCAACAGCCCCCTAGGTCGCTTCCCTGATTACAATGATAAGCTATACATCCCAGTTTTCTACATTAGTAGGAGGAGACATCTGGTTTTGGCTCCTTACACTCCCTTGCCATGTTTGGAACTAAACATCGGCCCCTGAACCCATATGTCTCTTCCTTTCTGCCACTCAGCATATCACACTGATGTCACAAGGTCTGCCAATTTTTCACTGCAGTCAATCCTTTACTAGCTCACCACTCCCTTTTTATCTCATCCTGTTCTCAAGGCTATCTCAAAATAAAATATCGTCCCTACCAACTGTCTCCATATTCTTTTATACGCTGTAATGACATTGATATTTGATCCATGAATCCAGTCGCAAATCCTAGCTTTACCCTCTCTCCAAACCTGCTCCCGTCCACCCAGATAACCCAGCTAATAATCCTTCTGTCATTAGCAAATACATCTGATTAAACATATCCTGTGCAAAACTTTCTTCCAATCGACTCCTGATCTTATCAACATCTGAATGAGTCCTTTTACACATCTCCAGATATTGTGGTAATCTATCTATCTATTGGCTGTCTCCCCCAATTGGGGGGTAGCCGACATCAAAAAAGAAACAATAAGGGGCTTACTTTGCTCTATGGGCAATGACAAGGGAGCTAGCGACCGTTCAGATGGCACTGCTGGAGTGCCACAACCCATCCTCCTGGCTCTTCCACAACCATGTGTCGCTTCATAAATGCCAACTCCCCTACTGCCACTACCACAGGGCTACCTCTGTAAGATGGAGCCCCGTGGTAACACCAGATGCCCATCAGAGCTGCATCACAATTGCTCGCCACTCAT
>JAXCGZ010005701.1:90000-92500 GCA_037179515.1 Halocaridina rubra | reverse complement strand
GTGTCTCTCCATTCAACATAACATTCAATCCAGCACAATCCTCATTTCTTGTACACCTCATAACCTTACTCTTTCCCACATTCACTCGCAACTTCCTTCTCTCACACACCATTCCAAATTTTGACACTAACTGACACAGCTTTTCCTCTGAATATGCTTTCTCCAGATCCAAAAATGCAAAATACATATCCTTACCCCTTGCTAAATATTTCTCACATAACTGCCTAACTATAAAAATCTGATCTATTCAACCACTACCTCTCCTAAAACCACTCTGCACTCCTGTGATCACATATTCTGTCTTATCCCTCATCCTATTAACCAGTATCCTACCATACACTTTTCCTACCACACTCAACAAACTTATACCCCTAAAATTACTGCATTCATACATATCTCCCTTAACTTTGTATAGGGGCACTATACAGGCAATCACCCATTCCACTGGCACCAATGACAACATAAAGCATATATTAAACAATCTCACTAACCATTCCAATGCAGTCACACCCCCTTCTTTCAACATCTTTGCTCTCACACCATCCATTCCAGGTGCTTTACCTGCTTTCGCTTCATACAATGCCCTTTTCACCTCCTCTCTTGTAATCTCTCTCATTTTCATCTCCCATTACTGGCCCTTGAACCCCTCCCACTGCCACTATAGCTGCCTCTCTATCTTCCTCAACATTCAGCAAGCACTCAAAATATTCTGCCCATCTATTCCTTGGATCGTTCCCTCTTAACATCTGTCAATTCACATCTTTCACTGTCTCTTCCATCCTCGATCCACCCTTCCTTACTCTCTTCACTTCTTTCCAAAACTTCTTTTTATTCTCCTCATATGACCTACTAAAATCCTGTCCCCACCTGACATTTGCCAACCTCTTCTCTTCCTCTACCTTCTGCTTGGTTTCCACATTTTTCTCCCTATATCTTTCATACTTCTCCCTACTTTTACACTGCAGCTATTCCTCAAAAGCCCTCTTTTTCTCTTCCACCTTCATTTTCACCCCTTCATTCCACCACTCGCTGCCCCTCCTCATGCCACCTCCAACAAACCTCTTTCCACACACATCACTTGCATGTCCCACAAAACATTCTTTCATCAACCCCCATTCCTCCCCTAACTCCCCAACTTCTCTTTCTTTCACCCTGTCATATGCCACTTTCAACCTGTCCTGATATTCCTGCCTCTTCTCTGGCTTTTTAAGCTCTTCCACCTTCACTATTTCCCTTCTACATCCCCCCACACCATTTCCCCACTCTTTTGCTACTACCACTTTTGCTTCAACCAAAAAATGATCAGACATCCCAGCAGCCACACCCCTGAATGTGTGTACATCTCTCACTCTACCAATCATTATCTTTGCTACCAACACATAATCCATCAATGCTCTTTCTTTCACTCTTCCATTTGCTATTCTCATCCATGTATACTTATTTATTAACTTCTTCTTAAATAAACTATTACCTATCACCAACTCTTGCTCCACACACATATCTAACAGTCTCTCGCCACTCTCATTCCCACCTGGTACCCCATACTTTCCTACAACACCTTCTATCTCTCCATCAACCACTCTGGCATTCAAGTCACCCAACACAACTACATAGTTCCTTCTACTCAGACCATCCACACATCTAGTTAACTCATTCCAGAATTCATCCCGCTCTTCCTCACTTCTCTCACATCCTGGCCCATACGCACTAACAAAAGCCCAACATACCCTTCCTATCCTAGCCCTCACCCACATCAGCCTAGATGACACTTCTTTCCATTCCACCACCTGATTTACCATCCATTCACTCAGCAATAATGCCACACCTTCTCTCGCTCTCCCCCTTTCAACCCCAAACACCCTACCTGTCACATCACCAAATGCCACTTCTCCCTTTCCTTTCATCTTCGTCTCACACAATGCCAATACATCCATCCTCCTCCTACCAAACATATATCCAATCTCACATCTTTTGCTCTCTATCGTACTACAACCACGCACATTTAGACACCCCAAAACTAGAGTTTGGGGAGAAGTTATTCTCCCCTCTACTCCCCTTCTTCTTTGACGTCTCGCAGGAGGTTGATACAAGGGGGAGGATTCCTAGTCCCCCGCCCCGTCCACTTTTAGTCGCCTTTTACGACACGCAGGGAATACGGTGAGGTTATTCTTTGATGTTGTGCCCGCCCCACAGGGCACATCAGTACCATGAAATATTTAATTAAAGCAACACATCATATAACAAACGGTTATTGTAAAAGCAAAACTTAAAAGCAAAAAAACTTAATAATCAGTACCATGTAATATATAATAGCAACATATCATATAACAAACAGAATAAAAGCAAAACTATATATATATATATATATATATATATATATATATATATATATATATATATATATATATATATATATATATATATATATATATATATATATATATATATATATATATATATATATGGAAGGAAAAGCCCATTAAGTAAAACAACGAATATA
>JAXCGZ010005701.1:52500-85000 GCA_037179515.1 Halocaridina rubra | reverse complement strand
GAGCAAATTGTCAAACATCCTATTCGCATTCATGATTGTCACGAACATGCTGTAAACACTCTTGACCTATTTCTTACTTCTAACACTTCAAACTACTCTTATTCTGTGCTTTCCCCTCTTGGTAAATCTGGCCATTCTGTGATCTCAGTCTCTTCCATTTTCGCTCCCCCACCACCAATCTCTCCTACTCCTACTCGGCACCACCTTAGGTTTGACCGTGCCTGCTCCATGGGTATCCAGGCTAGAATCAGGCTCAACGATCTTACCTAGCCTCTCCCTCCGATTTAACTCACTCTGCTTTTATTATAGCTAGGAATTGCTGTACTGCTCCGATTCGAAGGTCTAAGGCTTCCTTTATAAAAAGGAAAGTTGATGACCTTAGCTCCTCTCTCACTGACAAATGCTTCTGGTCCTTAGCCAAAAACCTCTCCAAAAACTTCTGTAACTCAAGCCTTCCCCCTCTCATTCGTTCTGATGGTTCTATAGCTTGCTCTTCCATGGACAAAGCCACTCTCTTTGGCTGTCATTTTTCTGCCAACTCTTCTATCAACAATTCCAGTGAACCTGTTCCTCAGTCTTTACCCCTCTCTAACCCTATGCCCTCCCTTATCCTTTCTTTACTCAAAGTTCGTAAGGTTCTTCGCTCGCTAAAGACGAACAAGGTATCTGGTCCTGTTCCTTAAGGAGTTTGCAGATAAACTGGCTCCCGTGCTTTGCCGTCTTTTTTGCCTCATTCTCTCAACTAGTATCTATCCTTCATCTTGGAAGCATGCTCTAGTTCAACATGTTCCTAAGAAGGGTGACCACTCTATTCCCTCTAACTACCGAGCTATTGCTCTAATCTCCTCTATTACTAAAGTTTTCAAAACTTTGCTCAATTCTCACTTCTTGAATCTAACTCACTAATCTCCGATCACCAATACGGCTTCTGCAAGGCAAGATCCACTGGTGATCTCCTATCCTATCTTACTCATGTATGGTCATCCTCTCTCGGGAACTCTGGGGAATCCTTTGTCATCGCCCTTGATATCTCTAAGGCTTTTGACACAGTCTGGCACAAGGCTCTGTTGGCCAAACTCCCTACCTACGGCTTTACCCCTTCTTTCTGTTCTCTGATTTCCAGTTTTCTTACTGACCGTTATATATCTGTAGTTGTTGATGGCGCGACATCTAGCCCTTTCTCTGTTACCATTGGTGTTCCACAGCGCTCTGTTCTTTCACCTACTCTGTTCCTTCTCTTCATCAATGATCTTCTACAGTCCCATTCTTCCGCTCATCTTTATGCCTTTGCTGATGATTCTACCCCTCACTTTTCCTCTGCATTTTCTTCACAACCTTCATTTGTTACTCGTTATCAATCTCGTATCACTCTTTCTTCTACTCTTAACTCCGATTTGCAGAGAGTATCTGAGTGGGGCACTCAAAATTTAGTTAATTTCAATGCCTCCAAGACACAGTTTCTGGCTATCTCTTTATCTTCTGCTCCTCCTGATAACCCTATTGTCTTCGAAACTAATGAAATTTACCCTCTTAACTCTATTAACATATTAGGAATCCATATAGCCTCTAACTTATCTTGGAGGAATCACATAACCCAAATTTCTAAATCTTCATCCAAAAAATTGGGGGTTTTGTTTCGTTTTCGTCATTACTTTTCCTCTTTGCGGTTACTTAAAATTTACAAAGGTCTTATCCGTCCCTGCTTAGAATACTGCTCCCACATCTGGGGTGCTTTTTCCTTTACTTATCTTCTTGATAAGATTGAATCTAAGGCAGTCAGACTCATTAATGATCCTTCTCTTACTTCTAACCTGGATTCTCTCTCTCTTCGCCGTAAGGTATTTTCCCTTTCACTTTTCTATCGCTACTACTTCCATCGCTGCTCTGATGAGTTGGCGAGTTGCATCCCTCCTCCACTGCCGAGGCCGCGTAACACTCACTAAGCGGCCTCATCTCACAGGTACTGTGTGGAGATTTGTAGCTCGCGGATTGGTCGGTGCAACGACTGCTTTTTCCCATCTATCTCTAGACTCTGGAACTCTCTTCCTCCTTCTTTCTTTCCTAATTCTTATGACCTTTCATCCTTCAAAAAGCAGATCTATCGTCATCTCAGAGCCTAGTCCTCTATATATCTGGTCCTCTGTACTTTGACTGTTTTTTTCTGTCTGTCGCTCTCCTTTGCGTGACATTACCTCATCTCTGCCTTGTCCTTAACCTTTTTCTATTTCTTCGTCTTGGAATTTTCTCGTGCCCGGGACTTTATTGATGAAGGCAGTTTCTGCCTGTCCTGGTGTCACACTCATAAAAAAAAAATCTAGTTATGTACATTCACAGATAAACAAAAGCCTACCCATTATCTACTTATGTATTAATGCATGTATTAATGTATTGCACTATTTTATTACATTATTATTGCTATATTAAAATTCGTTATGTTTTATATAGTATTTAAGCATATTTAGCTTAATTAGTAGGTTGGCTCATGGCAGCAACTGCCCGTTGCGATACTACCACTGAAGGTATTCTGAACTTAAATAGGACTGTCCAAAACAGTTCAATGTTGAGTCTTTCTTCAGTTACAGTTCTTTTTCTTTGCCTACAGCTAAGCTGAATATTCATGGATGTTCATTGCACAACTTTTATTATCCCATCACAGCTGACTTGTCATTACACTGTCCATCTCTGTTTATCTTTACTTTATGTATTCTTCGTGCCCAGGCCCGATGAGGGCTGTTTTATTTTATTATGTTCTTTGGCCCGTCCTGGCATCACAATCATAAAAAAAGTAATGTATAGTACTGCATATGTATGTACTGTACAGTATAATTTTTTTTTTTTACCTATTGGCAATTTAAGAATAATTCTCCTTCTGAACAGTCGCACCTTTATCCTCGATGGAAGAGAATGTACAAATAGGTGTATAATGACAGCAATGTTTACAGATACGGTGTCGTTCTATAAAAGTGCAAGTTTGGTCCCCATACTAGTGTACATACTTTCGTTTACTACATGTTTTTCCTTTAACTTCCTTATCTCTCATACCTTCTCTCCCTCTCTATCACTCTCCTTCTCTCCCTCTGTCTATTTTGTTTCTTTTCACCTTTTTCCTTCTATTACTACGTTTATCATTTCGTATTCCATTTCTTTAGTATTTTTATATTTCTTATTTTACATCCTTAGACTTTTCCCATTCCATTATATATTTTCATTAAAAATGAAAAGTAAGGTAAATTCGTTTTGTTAACCTCCTTCCATCATCTTATATACTAATGAATTAATCCCTCTCTTACCTTTGATCTTCTGTCAAGTGTCGGATCAAGTTGTGCTTATGGGCGTGGACCTATATGTTACAGGGCATGATAACGAAGAAATTAAAGTGGAAATCGAAAGACTAAATAAGAAGAATCACTCATCAGGATTCCCACTACAAAATATATGTTGAAATCGCACCTTCAAACCATAAGCATGGCAACGAAGACCAATGATTAGGGGATTCTCTTCTTTAGCATTAACATCAATCTAGAGATATGAAAGGTGAAATCTTCATAAACATTAACAATTGTTTTAAGTGCTACAGCTTAGACCACGTCATAAGGGACTGATTTAGTAATATTACTATTTGCTCAGCTTGCTCTGAACTTGGCCAAAAGTAGAAAGAGAACAAATGTAGCACCAATACCAAGAAATGCATTAACTGTTCAGGGAACCACTCCACACAAGCTGCTGGATGCCCCATGAAGAAGAAAATAAGAAAGGAATAAATTGGATGAAATAAGAAAGGCCAAAAAGGAATTTACACTCTCCTACTCTGAAGCACTAGTAACAATTCTTACCAAATCCACCATTATTCCAAATGACTTGTTTCGTTGATGTTCTCCCTTGAGGGTGAACGGACTTTCCCTTTTTGGCCCACAGGTGGAGTGAGATTTGTTGATTGATGGTGGTATTTGCTCTTGAGGGCGAATGGGCTTCCCTATTTTGGCACGGAGGTGGGATGAAATTTGCTCATTGTTGGTGGTATTCGCTCTTGAGGGCGATCGGACTTTCCTGTTTTGGCCTGCAGGTGAGGTTGTGCAAAACTGTAAAGATAGTGAAAAACATAAGTGTTCAGTTGAGGATAATTAGTTTACATCAAACAATTTAATGAGTTCCTATTTTGGTGGTGAAAGAGAGTTATTGCATAGTTATATTGGTGGAGGGTATTACCTGATGATATTTAGTAGACTGTTCATGTAGTTGGTTGCTAGTCTGATTATGGAGCTAGCAACATGAAGGGCATTTGGATCTTCGCTGGATGTTGCAGGGGCACCAGTTTTCTGTTGAATTCCTGAAATGGAATCGCATTCGAGGATGTAGTGGAGCAGTGGATGTGGTGAGGCTACCTGGCAGAAGGTGCATTCTCTGATGATATCATCCACTATTCGCCAGGTGCACTTATACCCGAGTCTAAGACGGTACACATTGACCGCCGTGCTTCATCAAAGGATCTTAGACAGGTTGATTCGCTGAAGATCAGTGGTGGCTTTGTACCACCAGGTGGAGGGGGAGCCAATGTCTGTACACATTTTGTGTTTAGTTATTCAGACGTCAAGGAGTGACTTGGTGGCTTTGGTTTTTATCTGTTGAATCCCAGGAGATAGAGATATTTGGATTTCTACTCTAAGAGTAGCTTGTTTGGCAGCTTGATCGGCTTCCCCATTTCCCTTGATACCAACGTGGCTGGAAATCCAGGCAAGAGTGATGGCTTTTCCAAGGCTGGTTGTCCTGTGGTAGTGGCTGAGAATGGTGGTGATGATACGTACATTGTCTCTGAGGAGTGGCTTTTTGACGGCCTGTAAGGTGCCTTTAGAGTCAGAGAGAATTAGGGCATGGTCAGCTCCTTGCTAGGGGAAGAAGTCGAGGGCGTTGGCTATGGCAACAAGCTCAGTCTGGAGCGATGAGCAGGAGTTTAACAGTCTCTAGGATATGACATGGTTTCCAGTGGTGAAGGCGGCGGCTGAGGCTCCAGTTTTTTTAATTTACTGAGCCGTCAGTGTAGAAGACTTGAGAGTTCGGCCTGCTCCAGCACTGAATTTTGTCCTTGTATATGTTTTTAAGGACAAGCGGGTTTACCAGGCTATTGGGGTTGTCAGGGAGCTCGATCTTTATGTCAATTGGTTGGTCATTCCATGGAGGTGGGCATCGGTATTCAGGAAGCGGATCATCCTGTATCTTGGCTAGGATATCCTCCCTGAGTGGCAGTGCTTGCAGGCTATAGCAGATCTTGGCTGCCCAGGTTCTAGGATGGTGGTCGGGGTGGTGATTGAGGGCTAGCTGGCGATTTGTGCCAGCAAGGCATATATGTTGGGCATTGGTGTTTTGGCCACAAAGAGGGTCAGTCTTTGCTGAGCTCTGAGTTTGAGTGGCATGACTCCCGATTCCATCTGGATGTTTTCTCTCTTGGTCCACATGGGGGCTCCAAGCATAGTACGCATGGCGTTGTTTTGAATGACTTCTATCTTGCCTCATTGTTGGCCTTTTAGTAGCCAGAGTGTGGGACAAGCATAGTCTATGAGGCTGCATATGGCTTGTACACAGAAGGTTTTGAGGACATTAAAGGATGCACCATCATAGAGGCCCGACATCCGATGAAGGACCGCTTGTCGCTGGCTGTATTTGACGCGCAAGTGTTGAATATCAGGTCCAAAGGCTAGTTTGCCATTGATGAATACATCCAGGTATCGGTGTGTGACAGAGTGTTTCGCTCAAAGTCACCAGAGGCTGTCAGATGCCTTATTAGTAATTTAGTAACTTAACTGTCATTTTTCTAACTAAAAAAATAATTCCCACTTCTTGACCTTTGCAGATTATGACTATTTGCAATTTACAGTTTAGCTTATAGCTAATTTTAAATATACCTTATTTACTCTTCTTGTACGTGTAGAAGAATAGTCCCGATATAAAGGCTGCTCCTACTTTTTCACCTCTTCAGTGAACTCACCAGATACATTTTGTTTATAATTTTCTTATTATAAAAATTGTTCTTGTTGATAATTTTGTTATAAATTTGACCTTGCTGTTATGTCATTAGCCTGTCTAGATATATATCAGTAGCTTCTTTATTATTTGAGTACTTAAATTCCGTCTCCTACAAGCAAAGAACGTTCTAGAGATTATTTACAAATAACCTAACTTTCCATTATTATTCTGGTTTTATTTTATTTGCTTCCACTTGTTGCACCTAATATATTGTCTCTCCCTTGCATCTCTGCTATAATTGCCTGCCAGGGACCACCACTAAAGTAGTCCTTAAATGATATCAGAGCCAGTTACTGCTCTAGAAATATATCCTGCAGATGACGTCACCAGGAGGGACAATGAAGCGTCCTCTTTTGGCGCCCAAACATCCCAGAGGCAGCATCTCGCCTGAGCAGTCTAAGTTTATTTCAAACCTTATTTACGTGGCATCTTCACAGGAATTCATCTGGCACAACAAGGTGAGGCATAGTGTATGGTAAATCTTGTGGGTCAAGCAAACTGGTTTTTCAAGAATTAGTTACATTCGTTACTGGCTAAATCTTACGAATTTTTTCTCAGATTCCATTCCCATATAAACGAAATTTTGTAGATTACCTAACTGGAATCTCACTTGCCAAAGTTAATTCCTTAACCTGGAAATTACAGCTGATATACATTGCTAAGAAGTTTCTTTTCATTGAATGTGATAAACGAAAATCTCATCCTCTGAAGACTGGTTATGAGCCCGTAAAAATCTATCCCTTTTCCTAATAAATTCTAATTTCATTTCACCTCTTTCTATCATCATAAATAAAGTGTTTTACGTCAAAAATTAGTTAAAGTGTTTTATGCTATAAACTGCAAATAATTAAAAGGTAATTTTACCCTGTTGGCTTTGCAAATATTTCCTGTTAACCACAATCTAATGAACGCATACTGTATTTATCTTGCTAATTCTTCATATGTTGGGGATATGGTGTTTTGAGTTATAAGTTGCAAATACTTCAAAAGGTGATTTTGCACCCTTTTTTTCACTGCAAACAGTTCTTGATAACCAAACGTGAATGAATACTGTATTTATCTCGTAGATTGTTCCTTTATCCTATATAGAGTGTTTTACCATATTAATTGCAAATCAGTAGTAATCATTGCAACCTTTGTAATTGCCCACAATTTAAGGAATACATACAGTACTGTATTTGTCTTGCTTATTCTTCATTTATTGTGAATAAATTGTTTTCCTTTAATACCAGTAAAGAATTAATGGTTTTGTATGCTATTATGGTAGCATAAATATTTCTGGTTAGCTGTGACTAACCAATATATTTTCATCCAGTAGAATAATATTGGAAACTCATTATATGTGTGTTCATGCTTTCAGTTTCCCATTATTAACAGTGTGTCATTTCTGTTTCTGCAATTCCAGTGTCCTTTATTCTTCTCTGCCTGTGTGACAGCGGTAATCGTCGTGTTGAGGCCAAAGTCTTGGCATATGTCCGTGGTGCCGGGAAACGAAATCGTGCTCACCACCTCCGGGTTTCGAGGCAGCATTTCATAAAATTTAATTTGAAAAATTTAATTCTATTCTCTTAATGTCATTGCATTTCCAAAATTAAAAGAAAGTTCAATTCTGAGTTTCATTTAACCGAGTCCTGGTATAACATGTGGGGTGTTCATGTGCAGATATCTGTCCTGTCTGTTTTTGAGCTCTTAACCGAGTTCAGTACTTTGAGTCCCCTTAGTAAAACAGAATCTTAACAACACTCTACCATCCCAACCCAACAAGATTGGCGCCCGAACAGGGACCCGAACAGACAGACTGATTTTGATAAATTTATTTTTATTTTGCTTTTTAACATTGCACATGAAACCCGATTACCATTGGCTCGATTATTGAAATGAATGAATCTTAGGCTGCACACGAAAATTTTCGCGCTAGAGACGTTGCGGATCAGAAATTTTTTTTTATTTTCAATATTAATTACGATAACTAATATTTTCTTATTTCCCATGTGGCAAACAAAATTTCAGGAAATCTACATGAGATTATGTGGTAACAGAAATAAGAAATTTTGCATGACGAGAAGACGTGTTATTTAAAATTTCATTTATTTGCGTGATAAGATTGAGTTTTAAAGCATTCGTGTGTTATATATCCGTTAAAGGGTGATACTTGTTAAGAATTGTTTATATTTCCTTGGGATTTAGGAATTGGGAGAAAGCATATTAAGTATTTTGCTTATAATTGCGTTTTGTATTCAAGCATTGACTGCTCATAGATTGGGAAGAAAAACTTTGGTGTCATTTATCGAGCCTAGGCTAAGCCTTTCATGTGTCTGAGTTGTCACTTGAAAATAAATTTTCTCATTACCAGTAGACATGTGTAATCTGGCTGCCTAGTAAGCCGTTAGCTTATCGTTGGTGTATTTTGCATAGGATCTGTGCCCTTTTGGCAACACTCCTGAATTTTACTTACGACATTTTATTTGTGGGTACTGCCATATACGCACTCATACGCAGGCACGACCACTATACTGTACTTGTTTGTACTCTCAGGCACTGTTTGCTAGTCGGTAAAATTAGTAGTTGCTTATTCCTTTCATTTGCACCATAACTGCAGGTACTGCCACGTATTGCTGCTAAGCAGGCACGACTGCCATCCTATATTACCAGTGTTTCATGCACTGTTTTGCAACATTTTGTTGCTGTTGCACTTGATTGTGTTTCTCATTCCTTTCATTTGCACCATAACCGCAGGTACTGCCACGTATTGCTGTTAAGCAGGCACGACTGCCATTCTGTATTACCAGTGTTTCATGCACTGTTTTGCAACATTTTGTTGGTGCTGCACTTGATTGTGTTGCTCATTCCTTTCATTTGCACCATAGCTGCAGGTATTGCCATGTATTGCTATTAAGCAGGCACGACTGCCATCCTGTATTACCAGTGTTTCATGCACTGTTTTGCAACACTTTGCTGCTGTTGCACTTGATTGTATTTTGAGTCACTTTTATGGTGAGGTTTTGAGATAACTTTTACGTTTAAGTTTGAACTGTGGTGATGAATTTTTTTTCTCTCCTTGGTGTTGTGTGGTTCTTTCATTATTTTTCTACTATTGTAGAGATTTGTTTTTTTCCTGGTTGTTTTGGCACTTCGTTATTGACTGTTTAGGAAACCACCATGGAAACCAGGCAGTCACAGGTAACAAACATGGAAACCATCGAAACATTCGATGAGGAGCGTTACCTGGGTATAATGATTGCTAGGGGTGGGAGATACGGTCTTTCCCCAGGGCAGAAGCTCTTCGAATGGGCTCATGAGAAGATGGTTGAATGCCGAGATAAGCTGGAGAAGAGAGCAAGTGATGAGGCACAAGCACAAGCCCAACGTGAACATGAGCTTGAGCTTGCTCGGCTTCGAGCGGGAGTCCCAGGCAGTAGTCCTTTATCCGGAAATAGAGATTACAGGAACGGGAAGCATAAGAGCCAATCACAGAACTTCAATCGTCCAGCTCATCCTCCTCACACTCCTAAGCCTTATTACGGCCATGCACCCACATTCAAGAAGGATGACCCAGTAAGACCCAAGCCTCAGCAGTTCAGAGGCAAAGGCCATTACTCTGCTCCACTTTTCCAGGGTTTTCAGCCAAACTCTAAGAGCCACCACACTCCCTCACACAGCGGTGGCCCACATAGCCGTCTGGCCACTTACTCTGCCCATGTTGTGGAAACAAGGCCAGAAAGGGCCCCTGAGGATAACGCCGAGGAACCACCACACAAACTTGCCAATGTGGAATTCATCGAACATGATGATTTGGAAATGATCCCAAAATGCCTAGAAACCATAAATGGTGTGGAAGCTGAGATAGACCTTGACACAGGGGCCAATGGCATACTTTTTGATCAGAGATTCGTCAGGGATGAAGATTTTACCGGCAAAGCCGTTCATGTGTGGGTTGCTGAAGGAACACCCCAAATACGACACTGCTGTGTCATTAACCTGGAATGCAAATACTACAAGGGAAAAGCCCCAGCTGTGGCAATGATTGGGCTTATGTACCCTGTCTTGCTGGATCGTGCACTGAACCTAGTTCCTATTTTCCAGGCCGACCTCTACCATAAGGACATTTCTTGTACTAACTTCGCTCGGGGGAAGTCAACTGAAGCCATTTCAGCAGCAACTCCTGGCCTCGATGCCAAGAATATGGACGATTCTCCGACTGACTCCGTTGAGTCTGCTGCAGTCAGTACACGTAATGTGGAACACGGAGAGATTCCCCCTCCTTTACCAGATGATGCACCTCTAGAGCCACTGAAGTTCCATCCAGACTATGCCAAATTGCAGCAAGACTGCCCCAGCCTCAAACACTGGATGCAGCAGGCCACCGAGGGAAGGACCTTCACAGTGAGAGGAGGAGGCCAGATCACTTACGCCCTTGAAGATGGAGTACTTCGTAGGCATGTGACTAAAGATGGCCACACCTTTAAACAGTTGGTGGTGCCGCATTGTTGCGCCGCCAGGCTATGTAAGTGGAACACCATTTACCTCTGAGTGGACACAGAGGCAAAGCAAAAACTTGGCACGTCCTTCAGAAGGCTTTTGCATGGCCAAACATGTACGCCGAGGTAGACAGATATGTGGGCTCCTGCCCTGTCTGTCAATCCACGTCTACGGCACCGGTACCGAAAGTTCCCATGGGGATAACTAAGCTCTCAATGGAGCCATTTTCCAAGGTCGCTATTGACATGTTAGGTCCTATTAATCCAGCATCGTCCACTGGGAAACAGTTCCTCCTGGTATATGTCGACCTGGCAACAAGGTATCCAGATGCAGTGCCACTGTCTTCTATCACGACTGAAGCAGTCGCTCATGCCCTATTTGAAATCTGCTCCAGGGTTGACTTTTCTGAGCAGGTCACTTCTGACAATGGAAGTCAGTTTACAAGTAGGCTCTTTAAGGCTTTCTGTAACCTTTTAGAAATGAAGCACATTCGTACGAGTGTCTATCATGCCCAATCAAATGGAGCATGCGAACGCTATATCGGGACATTGAAGCAATGTTTACGCAAGCTAGTGATAGATATACCTAGGCAGTGGGACAAGTACGTCCCTGCTGCACTTTTCTCCTTCAGAGACACGCCCCACGACTCTACTGGATACTCGCCTTTCGACCTTATTTATGGTCATAAGGTCAGATGCTCAGTGGAATTCTTGGCAGAATGTTGGGATTCACCTACCATCGAAGATGATGATAGAGACGTCCATGAGTATATTTTGAAGTTTTCGTCTGACCTCAAAAAGACTTTGAAAACTGCACAATTAGCCATTAAGGGTCACCAGCAGACTGCCAAGCTCCTCTTTCACAAGCGTGCGCGGCGTCGTGCCATGACACCCGGAGATCGAGCTCCGTTACTTCTTCCAACAGATACCCGGAAGCTAATGCTACTCTGGAAAGGACCGTACACTGTGGTACACCGGGTGACCCCTGACAATTATGTGCTAAATGTTGAGAGCAATAAGCGGAAATAGCACATTAACCAGCTGAAGCTTTATTGTGAGCACCCGGAGGCACACAGGGATCTTGCGCTGGCACTCTCAGCAACCCCTATAGATGTCCTCAGCATCAACATAACCTCCGAGGCTGCAGCAACACAGGTGCTCCATTATAGCCACCCCTTACTTCCTATATTGGAATACTCCACCCTTGTAGTGGAGACAGACTTACGGGAGTGGAGTTTTTCGGAAGAAGTCCCTCTGGTCTCAGCCACCGCCCTTGCAATTGAAGACATAAGCTTAGCTTTTGATGATGGTAAGGATCCTACCATTCATACACACCGAAAAGAAAGTGTGAGTAATTGCATTATTAACTCCAGACTGCAACCGAGTCAACGGGAACAGCTGAACAAGCTATTAGAGGACAATGAGAACGTCTTCAATGAGCTCCCAGGCATTACCGCTACCCTTGAGCATCATGTCAGATTGACTGACCCAGAGCCATTTCGGCATTCCTATGGTCTTCCCCACCAGCTGTCCGTACGGCTGAAGGAAGATCTTGACACTTGGGTCCGCCTTGGAATAGTTGAAAAGAGCATGTCACCTTGGTGTACGCCATTACTGGCAGTGTGTAAGCGAGATGGCAATCACAGGTTCTGCCTTAACTGTCATAAGCTTACCTCCCGTACCATCTTTAATGGAGAGCCCATTGCTGATGCCGAGCATATTTTCTCGTTGCTCTCCCAAGCCCGTTACCTGTCCAAGTTGGATCTGGCCAGTGGATTTTGGCAAGTCCCGCTGATCGAGACTACAAAGCCTCTAACAGACTTTTCCACAAGATATGGTCAATACCAGTTCAGGGTCATGCCTTTTGGTATGGTAAATGCCCCTTGCTGCTTCAGCAGACTCTTGAGGATATTACTACAGGATCTCGACAATGTTTCTTGCTTTATAGACGACATCCTGGTGCATTCTCAGGATTGGTCATCGCACCTCGAGACTCTCCGCAGAGTTCTCACATGTCTGAACCAGCATGGACTTCATTTAAAGCCTTCCAAATGTGATATTGGTTTCACACAATTGCAATATCTTGGCCACGTGGTTGGAGAAGGAGCTATGTCCCCTTTACATGATAGGGTACAAGCTATTAAGGATATGGAGAAACCTGCTACTGTCACTCAACTGAGATCATTCATGGGTAGTGTCGGCTACTACCAACGGTTCATTCCACACTTTAATACTATCGCTACCACGTTGCAGCAAATGACCTCCTCGAAACAAGGTAAAGCCTCCCCTGTCCAATGGACAGATGAAGCGAAGAGAGCATTTTCCAAGCTCCAAGAAGCATTGGCGGGTGAGCCAGTATTACAACTGGTAAACCCTGATTCTCCATTTATCTTGCAGACCGGCACCTCAGACGAAGGCCTGGATGCCGTGCTCTTGCAAGCCCGATCAGACAACTCAGCAGAAGTAGCTCCAGTGCGATATGCAAGCTGCAGGCTTCGCCCTGCAGATCGAAATTACTCCACCGTGGAGAAGGAAGCTCCAGCTGCATATTGGGCCATAAAGAAATTTGAAGTCCATCTGTATGGCCAACATTTTACACTGAGAACCGACCACCGACCTCTTCTATATTTACAGACTGCAGACAAGCTAAATCCTCGCCTGAAAAGGTGAGCACTTTACCTGATTCTTTTCAAATTCACTGCCCAACATGTTCATGGCAAGGACAATAACCTTGCTGATCTACTAAGTCGATGGCCATTACCCTCAAATGAGGAAGCTGGTGCTGTTAGCCTAAATTTGACTAGTCAGTAAAGATTGATTCTCTGATGTGTTGTTTATTTTTTATGTATATCTTTTGTGTCTTTAATACTACACTGTACTTGTTTATTTTAGCGTACAAACGTTATTCCTAATGGAAGACGAAAAAGATGAAGTATAATTCTTTGATCGTAGTTTTATATTTCCCTTTGTGGGACTCTGAAAGCCAGAACATGGCAGAAACATTTTAGTTTAGTGTTGAAAAGCTGAAACTGTTTTAAATCCAGTCGCCAATGTTAATGATGACTTGGTTCATATTTTACATTTGCATTTACTGTATTTTTTTTTATATTATATTATTGCCTTCTTGCATGTGAAGCATTCTTAAACTTATATATTGATATTCACTCATATCTAATTGTGATTTAATTTTCTCGAAATTTAATGATTTGTTATAAGACTTATTCACTTTTCCTAATAGTATGATATGTTCCAGTGGTGGATCCCATTCTCATTGTTCATTTAATCTTTTCCATGAGGATATCTCATCCCTCATAATAACACTGAAGTCACCGTAACTTCCTCTGTTCTTTTTTCGCCTTCTATAGTAGAATTTTGCTAAATCAATATTCTCTATAAAGGGCCTTTGTGACAGAGTGTTTCGCTGAAAGTCACCAGAGGCTGTTAGATGCCTTATTAGTAATTTAGTAACTTAACTGTCATTTTTCTAACTAAAAAAATAATTCCCACTTCTTGACTTTTGCAGATTATGACTATTTGCAATTTATATTTTAGCTTATAGCTAATTTTAAATATACCTTATATACTCTTCTTGTACGTGCAAAAGTATAGTCCCGATATAAAGGCTGCTCTTACTTTTTCACCTCTTCAGTGAACTCACCAGATACGTCTTGTTTACAATTTTCTTTTTATAAAAATTGTTCTTGCTGATAATTTTGTTATAAATTTGACCTTGCTGTTATGTCATTAGCCTGTCTAGATATATATCAGTAGCTTCTTTATTGTTTGAGTACTTAAATTCCGTCTCCTACAAGCAAAGAACGTTCTAGAGATTATTTAACAGTAACCTAACTTTCCATTATTATTCTGGTTTTATTTTATTTGCTTCCACTTGTTACACCTAAAATTCTGTCTCTCCCTTGCATCTCTGCTATAATTGCCTGCCAGGGACCACCACTAAAGTAGTCCTTAAATGATATTAGAGCCAGTTACTGCTCTAGAAATATATCCTGCAGATGATGTCACCAGGAGTTACAATGAAGCGTCCTCATTTGGCGCCCAAACATCCCAGAGGCAACATCTCGCCTGAGCAGTCTAAGTTTATTTCAAACCTTATTTACGTGGCATCTTCACAGAAATTCATCTGGCACAACAAGGTGAGGGATAGTGTATGGTAAAGCTTGTGGGTCAAGCAAATTGGTTTTTCGAGAATTAGTTACATTCGTTACTGGCTAAACCTTACGAGTTTTTTCTCAGATTCCATTCCCATACAAACGAAATTTTGTAGATTACCTAACTGGAATCTCACTTGCCAAAGTTAATTCCTTAACCTGGAAATTACAGCTGATATACATTGTTAAGAAGTTTCTTTTCAATGAATGTGATAAACGAAAATCTCATCCTCTTAAGACTGGTTATGAGCCTGTAAAAATCCATCCCTTTTCCTAATAAATTCTAATTTCATTTCACCTCTTTCTATCATCATAAATAAAGTGTTTTGCGTCAAAAACTCGTGAATAAAGCTATTTGCTATATAAATTGCAAATAATTAATCATTTAGTTAAAGTGTTTTATGCTATAAACTGCAAATAATTAAAAGGTAATTTTACCCTGTTGGCTTTGCAAATATTTATCTTGCTAATTCGTCATATGTTGTGGATAAGGTGTTTTGAGTTATAAGTTGCAAATACTTCAAAAGGTGATTTTGCACCCTTTTTTTTCATTGCAAACAGTTCTTGATAACCAAAAGCGAATGAATACTGTATTTATCTCGTAGATTGTTCCTTTATCCTATATAGAGTGTTTTACCATATTAATTGCAAATCAGTAATAAGCATTGCAACTTTTGTGGTTGCCCACAATTTAAGTAATACATACAGTTCTGTATTTGTCTTGCTTATTCTTCATTTATTGTGAATAAATTGTTTTCCTTTAATACCAGTTAAGAATTAATGGTTTTGTATGCTATTGCGGTAGCATAAATATTTCTGGTTAGCTGTGACTAACCAATATATTTTCATCCAGTAGAATAATATTGGAAACTCATTATATGTGTGTTCATGCTTTCAGTTTCCCATTATTAACAGTGTGTCATTTCTGTTTCTGCAATTGCAGTGTCCTCTATTCTACTCTGTCTGTGTGACAGAGGTAATTGTCGAGTTGAGGCCAAAGTCTTGGCATATGTCTGTGGTGCCGGGAAACAAAATCGTGCTCACCACCTCCGGGATTCGAGGCAGCATTTCATAAAATTTAATTTGAAAAATTTAATTCAAATCTTTTAATGTCATTGCATTTCCAAAATAAAAAGAAAGTTCAATTCTGAGTTTCATTTATCCGAGTCCTGGTATAATGTGTGGGGTGTTCAAGTGCAAATATCTGTCCTGTCTGTTTGTGAGCTCTTAACCGAGCTCAGTACTTTGAGTCCCCTTAGTAAAACAGAATCTTAACAACACTCTACCATCCCAACCCAACACGGTGCATGGTAACCCAGTCCACAGGCTCATTACCTATGACGAGATTAGTGTCTGGTCTCCACCGGTGGATGGGAAGGGCCTTGGTTTTGCGGGCATTGATTTTCACTCCGAGAGAGATGGAGGGTTGTTGAATCTTGGTGAGGCAGCACTGGGTCTTGTTGGAGCTTCTGTCACCTATTGTGACGAGGGCAAAGTCATCCACATAATTAAAGAGTTTGGCTCCATGTGGTAGTGCAATATCCATGAGTTTTCCCATGAGACAATTAAAGAGGAAGGGGCTAAGGATTCCACCTTTGGGGGTCCCATTTTCTTGTTTTTTGTAGGTGGAGTAGTGCCCTTATATTTTGACTCGTGCACTACGGTTTTGTAGACTCTGCTTGACCCATGAGAGAAGGTTTTCTTTGATCCGCTTTGCGACGAGAGCTGAGAGTATCGCTGGCACATTGGCTAGTTAAAAGGCCTTCTCTAGGTCTAGGAAAACGATGTATCCATGGCAGTTGTTGATATATGATAGCAAGGAGGCTATGTATTCTGAGGTGCCTACCCCAGGCTGGTGGGCAAACATGTATTCTGGGAAGGGTGGGCATTTCCAGCGGACTCTGTTAAGTACCATCTTCTCTGCTGTCTTTCTCAGGCAGCTTAGGAGGGAGATGGGGCAAGGGTTGTCAGGGTCCTGTGGTTTTGGGATGGGCTGAATGTCTGCTCTGTTCCATGAGGCTGGTCTGATTCTTCGTTTGTATGTTGAATTGATCAGAGAGAGCAGAGCAAGCTCCCCTTGGGGCCCCATATTTTGAATCATTGCATATGTGATTCTATCAGCACCTGGGGCTGTGTTCTTAGAGCTTTTGCTTACTCTTTGTAGTTCAGTCAGAGAGAAGGGGGCGTCTGTTTGGTCTTCAGTGTTGATGGCCTCTTCTATTTCTTCCCATCTTGCTGTGGTGAGGTCCTGAAGAGTTGTTCTGGTGGTGATGGGGAGCTGGTTGGAGCTTGCTCTTTCCGTGAATTTGACAGATTGTTTTTCTGCTGTCCTGCTAGGATCCCTGTGGGGATGGTTTTAGGAGGTTTACCTTTAGCAAAGAAGTTAATGCTCCTCCACATCTGGCCCACAGAGGTGTGAGCATCTAGGTTGGAACGCCATTCTAGCCATTGTTTCCTCTTAATGTTGCATGTCTCTTCATGGACATGTTCTTTGACTGCCTGGAGAGTGTGGTAGGAGTCTTCCGTGCTACATTTTCTGTGCATTTTCTGGATGACGTTGAGCCAATGATTGAGTTCTTCAACTCTGCCACAGTAGTAACATCTGTCCCGATGAGTGGTGTGTTGTGGTTTACAGAGGGGGATGGAGGAGTTTGCCGCAGCTTCCATGGCATTGACTAGCTCGGCCTCTGCTTGGTCGATGTCTTCAGATGGTGTGTAGGCTGAAAACCAATTGCTGAGATGCTCCCGGATTTGGCCCCAGTCGGCCTTCTTGATATTCCATCGAGGGGGAGGAGCAGGGATTTGGAAGATTTCAGGAATTGGCAGCGTGAGTTGGATCCCGTATTGGTCGCTTGTGACCAGGGGATGAACTCTCCATGTGGCGTCTTGCCTTAGGGAGTTGGAGACAAAGGTGAGGTCCGGTATTCCACCTCTGTCATGAGTTGGCTTATGATTGTTGAGAAGGGAGATGTCTTCTTGGTCATCCAGCAGGCTCATGATGTGTCTGCCTGCAGTAAAAGGGCTCTCATACATGAATCTTGGATGGTGCGCATTGAAGTCGCCTCCTATTACTTTTTTTTCGTTGATGTACTCCCTTGAGCGTGAGCGGACCTTCTCATTTTGGCATGCAGGTGGGGTAAGATTTTGTTGATTGGTGGTGGTATTCACTCTTAAGGGTAATGGGCTTTCCTATTTTGGCACGGAGGTGGGGTGAAATCTGCTTATTGTTGGTGGTATTCACTCTTGAGGGCAATCGGACTTTCCTACTTTGGCCTGCAGGTGAGATTGAGCAAAACTGTAAAGATAGTAAAAAACATAAGTGTTCAGTTGAGGATTATTAGTTTACATCAAACAATTTAATGAATTCGTGTTTTGGTGGTGAAAGAGAGTTATTACATAGTTATATTGGTGGAGGGTATTGACTGATGATATATAGTAGACTGTTCATGCAGTTGTTTGTTGCTAGTCTAAGTATGGAGCTAGCAACACGAAGGGCAATTGGATCTTCGCTGGGTGTTGCGGGGGCACCAGTTTTCCATTGTATTCCTGAAAAGGAATCGCATTCGAGGAAGTAGCGGAGCAGTGGATGTGGTGAGGCTACCTGACAGAAGGTGCATTCCCTGATGATATCATCCACTATTCGTCAGGTGCACTTATACCCGAGCCTCAGACAGTACACATTGACCGCAGTGCTTCATCGAAGGTTCATAGGCAGGGTGATTCGCTGAAGATCAGTGGTGGCTTTGCACCACCAGGTGGAGGGGGAGCCAATGTCTGTGCACAGGTTGTGTTTAGTTAGTAAGACGTTAAGGAGTGACTTGGGGGCTTTGGTATTTATCTGTTGAATCCCAGGAGACAGAGATATTTGGATTTCTACTCTAAGGGTGGCTTGTTTAGCGGCTTGATCAGCTTCCTCATTTTCCTTGATGCCGACGTGGCTGGAAATCCAGGCAAGAGTGATGGCTTTTCCAAGGCTGGTTGTCCTGTGGTAGTGGCTGAGAATAGTGGTGATGATACGTACATTGTCTCTGAGGAGTGGCTTTTTGATGACCTGTAAGGTGCCTTTAGAGTCAGAGAGAATTAGGGCATTGTCAGCTCCTTGCTGGGTGAAGAAGTCAAGGGCGTTGGCTATGGCAACAAGCTCAGTCTGGAGCGATGAGCAGCAATTTGGCAGTTTCCAGGATTGGACATGGTTTCCAGTGGTGAAGGCGGCTGCTGAGGCTCCAGTTTCTTGATTTACTTAGCCGTCAGTGTAGAAGACTTGAAAGTTTGGCCTGCTCCAGCTCTGAATTTTGTCCTTGTGTATGTTTTTAAGGACAAGCTGGTTTACAAAGCTTTTGGGGTTGTCAGGGAGCTCGATCTTTATGTCGAGTGGCTGGTCATGCCATGGGGGTGGGCATCGGTATGCAGGAAGCGGAGTGTCCTGTATCTTGGCTAGGATGTCCTCCCTGAGTGGCAGTGCTTGCAGGCTATAGCAGATCTTGGCTGCCCAGGTTCTAGGATGGTGGTCGGGGTGGCAATTGAGGGCTAGATGGAGATTTGTGCCAGCAAAGCATTTATGCTGGGAAGTGGTGGTTTTGGCCACAAAGAGGGTCAGTCTTTGCTGAGCTCTGATTTTGAGTGGCATGAGCCCATAAAAACAAAGTAGTAATTTGAACACTTTCTATTTCTCTTTCTCTTCCCAACTCTTATAAAAGAGAGAGAAGAGCAGGCAGAAATATTTTTGGTTATAGAACACAGTCACTTATTTTCACTAAAGCAGAGAACAAAACACAAACAGAATAGAAAAAGCCCCAGTCTTTCTGTTCTTTCTTTGGCTCTCTTGAAAGAGAAAGAAAGAGAACAGAGATACTTAGGCTCATTTTTTGTAGGTACTTGGTCGGCTTCAACTGCTGGCAGAGAGGATGATGGAGGCTCTATCACTACTGGAGCTGGAACCAGACTGCCTCGTGTTGTCTGTAAATGTTGTGCAGATCTATGCAGCTGCCCTGAAGTTTGATGTTAACAGAGAGGACGTGGACATCTTTGACGCAGAAGACTGGTCAGGTTATTTCCTTGGCTAACAAGTTTTGCTTGATGAAGGTGGCACTGCCTCAGTTCTCCCCTGGAGACCAATGCTGGTAGAATTCTTTGTATCCTGAGATTTTTAGAGTGTTTTGCTCTGTGCACAGAGTTTCTTGAACCATGATGACATCTATGTTGTCGACCTTGGCTATGCCTTTAGGATGTTGTACCTTGTGTCTGAGACCCTGGGCGTTCAAGTGTAGGATCCTGAGATAAGACATCTTGATGATATAAGGAGGTGGAGGTGGGAGGAGTTGTGGTTTGTTGAGGCTGGCGGTGGGTTCTGGATATGAGGGCTTGGGCGACGATGGAATGGGCTTCCTCGATGACTTGACTGTAGGCATCTTGAGGAGAGGTGTCAGTTTTGAGGAGTCGAACGGCTGCCAGTATGGCCTGAGTAAGAAGGTTGGTGAGCTCATTAACTGTGAAGAGGGTTTGTTGTTGGGAAGAAGATGCAGAGGAAGGTGTCTCTGGTTAGGTTGTTGAGGTGTGGGGGTATGGGTTTTAAGTCTGGGATCCCGGGACCTGGTGTGGTGAGTGGGTGTGTGTGTGGTCTGAGTGTTGCATGTGACTGTATTGCATGTTTGAGTGTTGCATGGGGTGGAGGTGTTGGTGTGAGTGTTGTGTGAGGGGATGGTGGGAGTGTGAGTGTTGTTTGGGGGGATGGTAGGAGTGTGAGTGTTGTGTGATGGGGTGGATGAAGTTGGTGTAGGGGTGGGAACTGTAGGAGGTGTGATCTGTGTGTCAGGAGCCGGGTTAGTGTTGTGTGGTGGGTTTTGGGTGGGGAGGTTTGGTCTGAGTGGGGCAAGATGGGGCCTTTGCCAAGGATTGGAGGTGGGGGAATAAGCAGGGGTGAAGTTAGAGGTGGTGTGATTGGTGGCAGGAGCAGAGGGAGGGGCTCCTTGAGGAATCCTCTTCAACCTTTCTGGGCAGCAGTTGTTACATGCGTGATGATTTCCCTTACAGTTTGGGCACTTGGCAACTGTTGCTTCTTTGGCCTTGAATTTGTTGAGGCAGCTGTCAGTGGAATGTCCCCCACTGCAGATTGCACATCTCTCTGGGAGATGGAAGTATGTCTATGATTCCCAAATCTTTGACACCGGAAACATCTCAGTGGTTCAGGGGTGTAGTCACTTAAGTTAAATTTGCCCCAGATGCCGAGGTTTACTTGAGAAGGGGGTAGACCACAGATGTGGACCAGAACTCGTTTTGAGGGGACGGTTTGGCCCTCTATTTTGGAGGAGCAACGTGAGGTAGCAGTGATATATGTTTGCTTGGTTAGCAGGTCAACTGACCAAGCAACAGGGAAGCCAATGAGGATATATTTCCTTATATTTTGAGCAGGGTTCATCTCTGCCAAATGAGGTGAATTGAGGTTGCGGATCTTCTCTGCAGCTTCTACTGAGGATGGGTGGATGATATATTCACCCTGTACATTGGCCTTGATTTTGCAGCCAAACTCGGTGAGTTGGTCTTCCAACTCTCTAATTAGGTCATATGCCTCTTTAGTGGAAGGAGTCTGGACTTTAAACTTTGATATGGGCTCTCTAATGGCATTGGTCTTCTGGGCTGGGGGGAGGAACTGGGGCAGCAGCACTCTCCTGGCTGCTGCCAGAGGCCGTCCTTGGCCTCTTCTTCCCCACAACCGTCTACCTCTTTTGAGGGGGGTTGGGCTCCATTCCCCCCTCTGGGGGGAGCAGGAGAATCGGTAGAGGAAATGATCCATGTCTAACAACTAGTCATGGATGTCCACAGATTTCACTAAGTATATTATATCACTTGCACAGTTTGTTTGTCAATTTTGTTTAATAAAATATAGGGCCCTTGTGGCTGGAACACTTCAGTTAATTGGAGCACTACAACACTTTATCACTAATACAGTCTTCTATCTTTCTTCCCAACTCTCGTGAGAAAGGGGAGGGCAAACAGAAAATATGCAATGGATCACCTCGGTTATGAGGCACACTACAAAGTATGCTCAGCACCAAGTGGTCTTTTTATTTCTCTTTCCAGCTCTGGGGGGGGGAGCAGGAGAAGCGGTAGAGACCATGACTAACAACTACTCATGGATGTCCACAGATTTCACTAGTATATTATATCACTTGCACAGCTTGTTTGTCAATTTTGTTTAATAAAATATAGAGCCCTTGTGGCTGGAACACTTCAGTTAATTGGAACACTACAACACTTTATCACTAAAACAGTCTTCTATCTTTCTTCCCAACTCTCGTGAGAAAGGGGAGGGCAAACAGAAAATATGCAATGGATCACCTCGGTTATGAGGCACACTACAAAGTATGCTCAGCACCAAGTGGTCTTATTTATTTCTCTTCCCAGCTCTCTTAAGAGAGGGAAAAGCAAACAGAAAAATAAATGCAAAATGAAAATTTAAACACTTTCTATAGAATTATGGAATACACAATAACATGTTTTCAACTAAACCAAAGCAACACAAAAGCACACAAAAAGGGGCAATCTTTCTGTTTCTCTCTCTTGCTCTCGTGAGAGAGGAAGAAAAGAAAACAGAGATACTTAGGCTCGTTTTTTCGTTGTAGAAACTTCCACTTCATTAGTGGAAGTAGTGGAGGAGGAGAAATTCACTTCACTGATAGGAAGAGGCTTCAACTACCTATTGCATAAGAGATAAAAACAAGGTAGCAACTTGAACACTTTCTATTTCTCTTTCTCTTCCCAACTCTTATAAAAGAGAGAGAAGAGCAGGCAGAAATATTTAAGGTTATAGAACACACACAGTTATTTGTTTTTACTAAAACAAAAACGGGAACACAAAAACAAAACAAAAACAATCTTTCTGTTTCTTTCTCTGGCTCTCGTGAGAGAGGAAGAAAAGAAAACAGAGATACTTAGGTCCGTTTTTTCTTTGTAGAAACTTCCACTTCAGATCAGGGATGTAGTGGAGGGGGAGGAAATCACTTCACTGGTAGGAAAAGACTTCAACTACCTATCGCAAAAGAGATAAAAACAAAGTAGAAACTTGAACACTTTCTATTTCTCTTTCTCTTCCCAACTCTTATAAAAGAGTGAGCAGAGCAGGCAGAAATATTTAGGGTTATGGAACACACACAGTCACTTGTTTTCACTAAAACAGAAAATGAAACACAAACGGAATAACAAAAACAATCTTTCTGTTTTTGATTTGCTCTCGTGATAGAGACAAAGAGAGAAGAGATACTAAGGCTCGTTTTTTGTAGAAACTTGGTCGGCATCAACTGCTGGCAGATAGGATAAAGGAGGTCCTATTACTACTGGAGCTGGAACTAGACTGTCGTGGAGAGTTAATCTGCTGGGTGGAGTCGGCTTCAACTGTTGGCTGCTGGCAGAGGGAGAGAGGAGAAGGTTCAATTGCTACTGGAGCTGGAACTGGACTGTGTAGTCTGAAGCCAAATGACCAACTACATTATCTCATGAAACCATGATATTTGGCAAGTTGATGAACTCCACTCACCCTGGTACTTTCAAACAGAGACTTAATGATATCTACCGACGTAGCAACTTACCAACCATTAAAATACCTAAAAATGTACCTGAAGATCCTCTTCTGAAGGTTAACCCAACCTCCTTAGCAACTCTTGTAACTGCACCTACTTTCTCTGTTAATGACCCAGTTGCAATAACAACTGATGGACTTGCCGACATGGAAGATGTACAGGACATTCAAGAAAACAGGAAAAGACCCCTTAATATCCTGAAGGGGCAATTCCCAAGAAGACTATCACTGATTTATCTCTCATAAGCCAAGAACATAGCTTCATGACACCTGAATTAAATGCAGAAAAACCAAACAAAAAGCCAAGCCATGAAACAAAGGAAAGAAAAAGTTGAGGGATGACCTCAACATTAAATTCCTAGGAAGTAATTGTAACCCCTTACCCCATGAAATGCCATAAGATACGGTACGAGATCTTCTACTCAACTCTATCGAGCTACGTCAAGTATACTTCTATCTTATACACAACAAAATTGACCTTAGCGACTCCAGAATTCAATATCTGGATAACCACCATTTCCATTCTATCCCACAAAGATTTTATAGGAAATCAGTATCACTTTTAAACAAAAAATCCCAAATACATATTACTTACAATCTTCATGATGAATACTACTAACATGTTATGAATGGTAAAAAGGAAAATAAACGAGAACAATATATATATATATATATATATATATATATATATATATATATATATATATATATATATATATATATATATATATATATATATATATATATATATATATATATATATATATATATATATATATATATATATATATATATATATATATATATATATATATATATATATATATATATATATATATATATATATAGCACATTACATGTGTGAAAACATGAATAATTTTTTTACCCCGACCGGGACTCGAACCTAGGACTTATGATTACTAAGTCAAGGCACTACCACTACACCACAGAAGGTTAAAAGGAATCCAACCTTATAGCTTATATCTGCTATACTTAGGAATGAACGCATTCAATCTGAATGCCACTATGTTCATATTACAGATTCCCCAACCTCACTCGTGGCTTCATTTTAGCATTTAATTCAATTCCCAATCTCATTCGGGCCACGAAATAACCAGATAAGCACATTACATATGTGAAAACATGAATCATTTTTTACCCCAACCGGGACTCAAACCTAGGACTTATAATTACTAAGTCAAGGCAGATGGGTCCTCCATGACCCGTTCCACCCATCCGTGGGTGGAGAATCTTAAAAAAAAAAAAGTCAAGGCGCTACCACTACACCACAGAAGGTTAAAAGGAATCCAACCTTATAGCTTATATCTGCTATACTTAGGAATGAACGCATTCTATCTGAATGCCACTATATTCATATTACAGATTCCCCAACCTCACTCGTGGCTTCATTTTAGCATTTAATTCAATTCCCAATCTCATTCGGGCCATGAAATAACCAGATAAGCACATTACATTTGTGAAAACATGAATAATTTTTTACCCCTACCGGGACTCGAACCTAGGACTTATGATTACTAAGTCAAGGCACTACCACTACACCACAGAAGGTTAAAAGGAATCCAACCTTATAGCTTATATCTGCTATACTTAGGAATGAACGCATTCTATCTGAATGCCATTATGTTCATATTACAGATTCCCCAACCTCACTCGTGGCTTCACTTTAGCATTTAATTCAATTCCCAATCTCATTCGGGCCATGAAATAACCAGATAAGCACATTACATATGTGAAAACATGAATCATTTTTTACCCCGACCGTAACTCGAACCTAAGACTTATGATTACTAAGTCAAGGCGCTACCACTACACCACAGAAGGCTAAAAGGAATCCAACCTTATAGCTTATATCTGCAATACTTAGGAATGAACGCATTCTATCTGAATGCCACTATGTTCATATTACAGATTCCCAAACCTCACTCGTGGCTTCATTTTAGCATTTAATTCAATTCCCAATCTCATTCGGGCCATGAAATAACCAGATAAGCACATTACATATGTGAAAACATGAATCATTTTTTACCCCAACCTAGGTTCGAGTCCCGGTCGGGGTAAAAAATGATTCATGTTTTCACATATGTAATGTGCTTATCTGGTTATTTCATAGCCCGAATGAGATTGGGAATTGAATTAAATGCTAAAATGAAGCCACGAGTGAGGTTGGGGAATCTGTAATATGTGTCTTGAATATATTTCAAGACAGTTTATTTCTACGTACATTATGTAAGTGTTATTTTGCATATAGTTTCGTTTATTGTAACGTAAGTGCATGAATATATACTTTTACACTTAGAATGTATACCTATTAATTTCTATCATGTATACACGTATATTCGTATGTATAATGTGTAGTTTATTATGGAGGCTGGCTGTAGAAGACTTGGAGAAAGGAATGTAGGTCACTAATGGATTTTAGCCATTAACCCTTCATCTCCTTGATAACGCTTATTGCATCGCCTCGTTGAACAAAGAACTGTTGTAAGCAAGTCATAACTCAACTTAGTCCTAGTACCAAGGACCCCGACAAACTAGAGGAGTTTGTGGGACTTTCTTACAAATAGTTAGTTGCCATCGTGAGATGCTACGAGGCACTCATTCTTACTGTGTTTGTTGACAGTGCTTATAAAGTTAGTTGCCGTCGTGAGATGCTACGAGGCACTCATTCTTACTGTGTTTGTTGACAGTGCTTATAAAGTTAGTTGTCTTCGTGAGACGTTACGAGACACTCAACAAAAGCTGTGGAGGATTTCCTGTGTGTTATTTACCCTTCGATCTTATAACCCCCTAAATTCGGAAATCCTGACTCGGCTTCAGTAGAGGCCTACCACGATCTCAAAATTAAATCCTCTACCAATAAAATATAATTAATATTACATGCATAAACATGCATGCAAATATTTTATATGGGGGTTTATGAACTGCTGATATGTGAATATTTAAATAAACTCTCCTCACCTTAAATTAAAACTTCCTCATACAGAATAATACATTTTCTAACATACATTCTACCTACGAGTGTTCAATTAAATGAGCTCATTCTGTCCCTCACACGTAGTTATAAATATTGTTAGAAATACAATGTATCTGTACTCATCTGTCCGGACAACCCTGATGTCGTCAGCAATCACGGGACTCCGAATCAAAAACGTATCTTCTGATCCACAGATCTCTATCACGTTCTTCTACTTGAGTGTCTCGTAATGCCCCACGAGAACAACAAATTATAAACTTATAAGCACTGTCAACAAACACAGCAAGAATGAGTGCCTCGTAGCATCTCACGACGGCAACTAACTTTATAAGCACTGTCAACAAACACAGTAAGAATGATTGTCCGGGCAGATGAGTACAGATACATTGTATTTCTAACAATATTTATAACTACGTGTGAGGGACAGAATGAGCTCATTTAATTGAACACTCGTAGGTAGAATGTATGTTAGAAAATGTATTATTCTGTATAAGGAAGTTTTAATTTAAGGTGAGGAGAGTTTATTTAAATATTCACATATCATCAGTTCATAAACCCCCATATAAAATATTTGCATGTATGTTTATGCATGTAATATTAATTATATTTTATTGGTAGAGGATTTAATTTTGAGATCGTGGTAGGCCTCTACTGAAGCCGTGTCAGGATTTCCGAATTTAGGGGGTTATAAGATCGAAGGGTAAATAACACACAGGAAATCCTCCACAGCTTTTGGTCCTTCGAACCGGATGAGAATTGGTGTGGTAATGGTGAAAATAGTGTACATTTTAGATAAGCTCCCCACCTTGTAAGAAGTTAGTGTAAAACTCTACGGTTAAAATCGTCCACATTTCAGCGAAAACGGGGAGGAGCATTGCATGTATTTGCATGAATATTGCAAATATAACTTTGAAATTTAAGTGGTTGTTGAAATAAATAAGAGAATCCCTTTCCCACGTGGATAAAGCGTTTCTCTATCTGTGGAAACGAAATATACTTTCGTAGTTGAGTGTCCATTAAGTAATTTGGATATTAGTACCCAATTTCGGCTGGGTGAACAGTGGTTTTTAGGGATTTGTGTGTTTACATATTTCCCATTTAACGATGTCTAGAATGTCGTATTGATTCCTCTGCTTATGTAAATAAACAGAAGATAGTGACCCACCTAACGCTAGGTGTACAGTGTCGTTTATTGGAGGAACAGTGTGGTTTGCATTACACTTTCCATTTACTGTTGCTGACTTAACAGTGTCGTTTAATTGATGAAAAGTGTGTTTTACACTTTGAGAATTGGCGTCATAATTGACGGAATTAAATAACTGTATGTTATTATCTTGAGATTTGGAAGATTGTCCTTTGATACTCTTTACAGAGTGATTGTTTGTTGCATTGTGGATGCATAAAGAAGATCGTGGATTCTTTGATGATAAAATTGCATCAACTATTTGTTTGTTGTTTTATGTTCTATTTGCTTTCTCAATATGTCGGTTAAACCCGAGGCATTAAAACGCCTTCGGGAATTGGTTCAACGTGATTGTGTTCAGTGTCAAACAGAACTTGCCAAAGATGATGAGACACTTGTTGTTAATTATTTAGAAAGAGGTCACCATACGCTAACAGAAAGATTCGGAAGATATGATAGGAAATATGAAGAATATGTCGAGAATAAGCCCCTTAAAAAGGATTCTGAAGAGGAGGATACAGAACATGACAATCTAGCTGAAACAGTAAATAATATTAGCTTAGCTGTCCTAGAACGGATTCGTAAGTTAGGAACTATGAAGAGTACTAGAGCTCCTAGTTCTGAGAGTTCAAGCCTCCCCAGTGGGCAACCCACACCTAAATTTCCTGAAGTAAAAATACAACAGTTCTCTGGAAACTATGATGAATGGAACGAGTTTTGGGATACGTTTGATAGTTTAGTACATAGTACTTCTATGGCAACTATGACAAAGTTTACCATCTTGAGAAATGCCCTTAAAGGAGATGCAAAAGACACCATAAAGGGATATCCTGTTGCTAGTGAGAGTTATGATGAGTGCATTCAACAGCTACAAGCTGTTTATGCCAGCAAGGACAGGATTGTGCGAAATTTAATGAGGAACTTGGTAAAAATACCAACTCCCTGTTCTAATTATTCATCACTTTTTAAGTTCAAGCAGGAAGTAGAAGCCATTACTCGAAGTCTGAAAAATTATAAAGACATGGAGAACACTGATTGGGTGTTTTCAGAACTCGTGATGATGAAATTGCCAGAAGATGTTGAGAACTGGATTAGCATGAAAATAGACACAAAATATCCTACATATTAAACCCTCTTGAAGGAACTGGGAAAATATGTATATCATATAGAGGGCAACAATACAAAGGGTAACACAAAGGGAGAGACCCAAACCTCCCAGAGAGATGAGATACAGTTCTATAAAAAGAATGTGGGTAGTTATGGTGCTACTGCAAATGTAGTAAATAGTAAAACAGAATGTGTATTCTGTGGTTGGCAAGGTCATAAGTCTGAACAGTGTAATAAAGTAGTAAGCATAAATGAACGCAGAGACAAATTGAGAGACAATAACAAATGTCTGAGATGTACTCAGTCAGGGCATTATACAAATAAATGTTACACTCAGTTAAACTGTAAGAAGTGTAAGAAAAATGGTCATCATGCAGCCTTGTGTTATGAACAAGAGTCATATTTTCGTAGAAGGTTTGAAGAACCTTCATTTCTGAATGAACAGTCAGAAAATGGTTCAAATATAGATGAGTCAAGCAATGAGCAAGAACATTCTGACTCAGGAAAGAACAAGAAACATGTTGGTGTGATGACTATGAAGGCAGTACAGAGGCAAATGGTGAAGCCGAGTTTACCTTCATGTGCTCTGCCTACTGCAAGTGGAAAAATAAGCAGCTCAAAGGGAAATCTTTGGGTAAACACTAGGTTATTCTTTGATACAGGTTCCCAGTGTTCCTTTATAACTAGGGAATTAGCTGAAAGGCTTAAATTAAGCCCAGTAGATGAAATGCCTCTTGGTATTGATGCATTTCGTTCTGAGACGAAGAAAGGAAGTTTTCCTGTTGTAAATGTAGTTATCAAATTGGGGAAAAGAAGAGCCAGAGTTAAATTACTCGTAGTTGATGACATGGTAATTAGCATCCACACTCCAGGACTAGCAAAGGCTGCAAATGTGTTAAAGTCTAATGGTCACAAGTTGGCTGATGAAGATATTTATAGTGATGTGCTGGAGAACATTGGCATTGTTATTGGTGCCTTACATTTTAGTCAGTTTGTTAGTGGTATTAACAAGTGGGATGTTTATACTTTGATGGAAACACCAGGTGGTGTCATGTTGTATGGCCATATTCCTCGTGATACTCAACATGGGTCCAGTAGTGTACAAAACCAACTTGTTATGCGAGTAGGAACACAGTTATTGCCTACTACAACACAAGAGTTGATTGATGAGGCCAAAAGACCAGTTAATAAGTTGTTGAGTGAAGAGGCCATAGAGCCTGTTAATAAGCTGTTGATTGAGAAGGCCATAGAGCCTGTTAATAAGATGTGGGAGCCAGAGAGTATTGGAGTAAAGCAAGAAGTGCATTACGAAGATAAAACTACACTTAGAAGTTTTACAGAGTACGTTCCCTTGAAGCCTATTCACACTCCTCTCCTACACAATTTTCAGAGTGCCTTTGGACAAATGAAGTCTCTAATAGAACAGTTGGAGGAAATATTGGAGAATGTTCATGTGGGTAATTTGTTGGATGCTTGTACCAGTGAAGAGAAACAGTATGATATATGCAATACTGCAGATGTAGAGTGGGAAAAGGCCAAAATATCACTGCAAGCATTAAATTCCAACAATGCAAGATCTCAAAGGGTACTGGATCAGCGACTTTCTAAAGAATCTAGATCTCCTAACATATCAATCTTTAGTTTAATCTGGAATATAAATACAGACAAGTTGTCGTTGAAAGGTCTGAAGGCTAGAGATGAAGTGCTGACAAAACAGAAACTTCTGTCACTGGTGGGTATATTTTTGGACCCCTTAGGTCTAATATCACCCTTACTAAGAAGAGGGAAAATTCTTATCCAGAGAGCTTGGTCTGAAAAGCTCTCATGGGAATATCTGTTGTCAGAAGTATACGAAGAGGAAGCATCAAATTATGAAAGATATGAACGTCAAGCTGCCCAAAGGGTTAAAGAATTGTGGGCACGCTTAATCATCGATGATAAATTGTAGTACTGATGGGGAGACCCTCCATTTTTCCCTTTTGGAGGGGCCCAGGATGTCTTGAATATATTTCAAGACAGTTTATTTCTACGTACATTATGTAAGTGTTATTTTGCATATAGTTTCGTTTATTGTAACGTAAGTGCATGAATATATACTTTTACACTTAGTATGTATACCTATTAATTTCTATCATGTATACACGTATATTCGTATGTATAATGTGTAGTTTATTATGGAGGCTGGCTGTAGAAGACTTGGAGAAAGGAATGTAGGTCACTAATGGATTTTAGCCATTAACCATTCATCTCCTTGATAACGCTTATTGCATCGCCTCGTTGAACAAAGAACTGTTGTAAGCAAGTCATAACTCAACTTAGTCCTAGTACCAAGGACCCCGACAAACTAGAGGAGTTTGTGGGACTTTCTTACAAATAGTTAGTTGCCGTCGTGAGATGCTACGAGGCACTCATTCTTACTGTGTTTGTTGACAGTGCTTATAAAGTTAGTTGCCGTCGTGAGATGCTACGAGGCACTCATTCTTACTGTGTTTGTTGACAGTGCTTATAAAGTTAGTTGCCGTCGTGAGATGCTACGAGGCACTCATTCTTACTGTGTTTGTTAACAGTGCTTATAAAGTTAGTTGCCGTCGTGAGATGCTACGAGGCACTCATTCTTACTGTGTTTGTTGACAGTGCTTATAAGTTTATAATTTGTTGTTCTCGTGGGGCATTACGAGACACTCAAGTAGAAGAACGTGATAGAGATCTGTGGATCAGAAGATACGTTTTTGATTCGGAGTCCCGTGATTGCTGACGACATCAGGGTTGTCCGGACAGATGAGTACAGATACATTGTATTTCTAACAATATTTATAACTACGTGTGAGGGACAGAATGAGCTCATTTAATTGAACACTCGTAGGTAGAATGTATGTTAGAAAATGTATTATTCTGTATGAGGAAGTTTTAATTTAAGGTGAGGAGAGTTTATTTAAATATTCACATATCAGCAGTTCATAAACCCCCATATAAAATATTTGCATGTATGTTTATGCATGTAATATTAATTATATTTTATTGGTAGAGGATTTAATTTTGAGATCGTGGTAGGCCTCTACTGAAGCCGTGTCAGGATTTCCGAATTTAGGGGGTTATAAGATCGAAGGGTAAAGAACACACAGGAAATCCTCCACAATATGAACATAGTGGCATTCAGATAGAATGCGTTCATTCCTAAGTATAGCAGATATAAGCTATGAGGTTGGATTCCTTTTAACCTTCAATGGTGTAGTGGTAGCGCCTTGACTTAGTAATCATAAGTCCTAGGTTCGAGTCTGTCGGGGTAAAAAATTTTTCATGTTTTCACATATGTAATGTGCTTATCTGGTTATTCCATGGCCCGAATGAGATTGGGAATTGAATTAAATGCTAAAAAGAAGCCACGAGTGAGGTTGGGGAATCTGTAATATGAACATAGTGGCATTCAGATAGAATGCGTTCATTCCTAAGTATAGCAGATATAAGCTATAAGGTTGGATTCCTTTTAACCTTCTGTGTTGTAGTGGTAGCACCTTGACTTAGTAATCATAAGTCCTAGGTTCGAGTCCCGGTCAGGGTAAAAAATGATTCATGTTTTCACATATGTAATGTGCTTATCTGGCTATTTCATGGCCCGAATGAGATTGGGAATTGAAATAAATACTAAAATGAAGCCACGAGTGAGGTTGGGGAATCTGTAATATGAACTTAGTGGCATTCAGATAGAATGCATTCATTCCTGAGTATAGCAGATATAAGCTATAAGGTTGGATACCTTTTAACCTTTTGTGGTGTAGTGGTAGCGCCTTGACTTAGTAATCATAAGTCCTAGGTTCGAGTCCCGGTCAGGGTAAAATATGATTCATGTTTTCACATATGTAATGTGCTTATCTGGTTATTTCATGGCCCAAATGAGATTGGGAATTGAATTAAATGCTAAAATGAAGCCACAAGTGAGGTTGGGGAATCTGTAATATGAACATAGTGGCATTCAGATAG
>JAXCGZ010005701.1:0-47500 GCA_037179515.1 Halocaridina rubra | reverse complement strand
CAATTGTGAGGAGAAAATTGGCAGCCAGAGTAGATATGAATGTTCTGAGATGGTTTGGCCATTTGGAGAGGATGGATGTTGAAAGACCGATGGGATAAATGCTGGAGGGAGGCCTAGGTTTGGGTGGATGGATGGAGTAAGGAGAGCCCTGAATAATAGGAGGATGGATGTGAGGGAAGCAAGTGAGCGTGCTAGGAATAGGAATGAGTGGCAAGTGGTTGTGACGCAGCTCTGATGAGCATCTGCTGTTACCAAGGGCTGCATCTTACAGAGGTAGCCCTGTGGTATGGGCAGTAGGGTGTCATAAGGCATATCAATAATGCCCATAGCCTCACACGGCATTTCACAGATGCCTATAGCCGCCATATGGCAGAGAGCACACTCGATACCCACCGCCACCAAGACTGCCCACAGAGAGCCCTTGTCGTCAGGTAGAGTTCAGCCTTTGCCAGGGGCAGAAGTCACGTCCATAACTTAGCAGTCTCCCCCTTGGGGGAGGGAATTGATAGTCACAGGAACTATAGTAATGGGAGCTCTGAGTGTTAATTAAATGTATCTCTAAATAAACACCTATAAAGAAGATGCTTATCTGTCATCACCGACCACACTACTAAGACAATAATAATAAACTAGAAATTCAGGTGATAAGAACAGTCATAGAGTGAGAATTACTCCACCACTTGATTGTAATAGTTTCATAAGTTAGTTTCTTAGATAGTTCTGCCCCATTTTTGTAAAATGATGATAGTTAGAAAATTATAAGGCTCTCATGAAAGTAGTTATGCTTAGTCCAAAATATTGGAAATATTTCAGTTTGGTGGTAGGGGGTGTCGTAAGGCATATCATAGATGCCCATAGCCTCGCATGGCATATCATAGATGCCTATAGCCACCATATGGCAGAGGGTGCACTCGATACCCACCGCGACCAAGACCGCCCACAGAGAGTCCGTGTCGTTAGGTAGAGTTCAGCCTTTGCCAGGGGCAGAAGTCACGTCCACAACTTAGCAGTCTCCCCCTTGGGGGCGGGAATTGATAGTGACAGGAACTATAGTAATGAGACCTCTGAGGTATTAATTAAGTGTAATCTCTAAATAAACACCTATAAAGATGCTTATCTGCTATCACCGACCTCGCTACCAAGACAATAAAATATATTAGAAATTCAGGCGAGAAGAACACTCGTAGAGGGGAGTTGGCATTATAAAGCAACACAGGTTGTGGAAGAGCCGGGAGGATGGGTTTTGGCACTCCAGCAGTGCCATCTGAGCAGTCACCAGCTCCCTCGTCATTGCCCATAGAGCAAATTAATCCCGTATTGTTTCTTTTTTTATGTCGGCTACCCCCCAACTGGGGAAACAGCCAAGGTAGATAGAATATATATATATATATATATATATATATATATATATATATATATATATATATATATATATATATATATATATAGAGAGAGAGAGAGAGAGAGAGAGAGAGAGAGAGAGAGAGAGAGAGAGAGAGAGAGAGAGTTGCATTTTCTGAATATGGAGCATATTCACTAGCTTGAATATGTCTAATATACTTATCATTTATTCCCTCTAATACTACTTCTGTATCTGTTAGGGCGCCTGAGTTGCTAATATATCGTTTGTTACCCCCTTCTGTCCCCTTCCCTTGTTGAACCTCTCGACGGAGGAGGGGGGGAAGAACTATGACAGAATGGCCGCCATTTCCATGGAGGCGAATCCGTATATATAAATGGATTTTATGTATATTCATAAATGTATGTTGCGTGTATTAATATGTACACTTTCTGTATCCTGTATGTGTACGAAGAAGCGAATAAAGAACTCGGGGGTGAATCTGCCTAGTTTGCGATGTTTAAAGATTATTGCAATAAGTGACCCTCCCTAACCATAAACATCACAACTTCCTCTCTGTACTAGGGTAGTATATGTTACTTTCTCTATTTTGTGATTTCATATTTTTTTGTGAATATTTAAATATATGTAGTATTATTATATATGTCTTGAATATATTTCAAGACAGTTTATTTCTACGTACATTATGTAAGTATTGTTTTGCATGACAGTTTCGTTTATTGCAACGTAAGTATATATATGTATACTTTTAGACTTAGTATATATATCTACGTATTTATATTAAGTATACATGTATATTCGTATGCATAATATATAGTTCTTTCTTTGGACTATTCATAGCAGAGAGAAGGAAATCTGATACAACAGAGTTTAATCTCAAATATGTCACCCCCTTTGGTTTTCCCTCGCCTGTACAAACAAAGAACTTTTATGTGTAAGTGTTGTCTTTCCCCTTTTCCTGCCTATATAAAGGAAACTTTAGCCCTAGTACCAGGGTCTCCTACTAACAAGGTGTGTTTGGTGAGATTAAAAAAAAAATGAGCAGTTGTACTCATGAGATGCTACAAGACACTCATGTTTGTGACGTGACTTTAATGCGTGAAAGCAGTCTTAATAATTATTTAGGAAATACATTTGTTACCATGATCATTGACGGTGCATATATACATTTAATAATGCGTAACCAGTTGTATTCATAAGATGCAATGAGACACTCATGTTTACCATGATTATTGACGGTGCTTATAAGTTTGAGAATGAGTAAACAGTTGCTCTCGTGAGGCACTACGAGACACTCAAGTAGAAGAACGTGGTAGAGATATGTGAATCAGAAGATATTCGAGTTTGATTTGGAGTCCCATGATTGCTGACGACATTTGGTGTTCCGGATAGATGAGTACAGATTTAACTCATTTTAACAATATTTATAACTACGTGTGAGGGACAGAATGAGCTCATTTAATAGAACACTCGTAGGTAGAATGTATGTTGGAAAATTTATTTTTCTGTATGAGGAAGTTTTAATTTAAGGTTAGGAGAATTTATTTAATGATTCACGTATCAACAGTTCACAAACCCCCTTGTAAAATATTTGCATGTATGTCTATGCATGTAATATTATTTGTATTTTATTGATAGAGGATTTTAATTTGAGATCATTTGTAGGCCTCAACCGAAGCCGTGTCAGGATTTCTGAATTTAGGGAGTTATAAGATCGAACGGTAATAACACATTGGAAATCCTCTACAGCTTTTGATCGTTCAAACCGGATGAGAATTGGTATGGTAATGGTGAAGATAATGTACATTTTAGATAAACTCCCACCTTGCAAGAAGTTAGGGTAAAACTTTATGGTTAAAACTGTCCATATTTCAGCGAGGAAAAAAATGCATTGCATGTATTTGCATGAATATTGTTAACATAACGTTGAAATAAATGAGAGTATCCTTTTCCCGTGTGGATAAAGTATTTCTCGTTTTGTGGAAACGAAATAGACTTTCGTAGTTAAGCGTCCATTAAGTAAATTGGAAATTAGCACCCAATTTTGGCTGGGTGAACAGTGGTCTTTAGGGATTTGTGTGTTTACATATTTCCCATTTAATGATGTCTAGAATGTCGTATTGATTCCTTTGTTTACGTAAATAAACAGACTGTAGTGACCCACCTACTGCTAGGTGCACAGTGTCGTTTATTAGGGGAACAGTGTGGTTTACATTTACTGACTTAACAGTGTCGTTTAATTGATGAATAGTGTGTTTTACACTTTATGGATTGGCATCAAAATTGACGAAATTGAACAATTGTATGTTATTATTTTGAAATGTTTGAAGATTGTCCTTTGATACTCTCTACAGAGTGAATGTTTGTTGCAGTGTGGATGCATAAAGAATATCGTAGATTCTATGATAATATGATTACATCAACAATTTGTTTGTTGTTCTCTTATATTCTATTTGCTTTTTCAAAATGTCGGTTAAACCTGGGGCATTACAACATCTTCGGAAATTGGTTCAACGTGATTGTGTTCAGTGTCAAACAGAACCTGCCAAAGATGATGAGAAAGTTGTTACTTATTTAGAAAGATGTCATCACACTCTAACTGAAAGATTTGGAAGATATGATAGGAAATATGAAGAATATGTCGAGGATAAGCCCCTTAAAAGGAATTCTGGAGAGGAAGATATAGAACATGATAATCTAGCTAAAACAGTAAATGATATTAGCTGTCCTAGAATGGATTCGTAAGTTAGGGACTATGAAGAGTATTAGAGCTCCTAGTTCCGAGAGTTTAAGCCTCTCCAGTGGACAACCCACACCTAGATTTCCTGAAGTAAAAATACCACAGTTCTCTGAATACCATGATGAATGGAACGACTTTTGGGATACCTTTGATAGTTTAGTACATAGTACTTCTATGCCAACTATGACAGAGTTTACCATCTTGAGAAATGCCCTTAAAGGAGATGCCAAAGACACCATAAAGGGATATCATGACCTTAGGCTAGCAAGGGCATGCATTCAGGGTAACGATTACATCTGCCAAAACAAGTCCTTTGCAAGAAGGCAACCGTCCTAGCCTTTGGTAGAAAAGGCTAGTGAAAGTTATGATAAATGCATTCAGTCACAAGTTGGTTATGCCAGCAAAGACAGGATTGTACGAAGTTTAATGAGAAAATTGGTAAAAATACCAACACTCTCCTCTAATTACTCATCACTTTTTAAGTTCAAGCTGGAAGTAGAAGCCATTACTCGAAGTCTGAAAAATTATAGACATGAAGAACACTGACTGGGTGTTTTCAGAACTCGTGATAATGAAATTACTACAAGATGCAGAGAACTGGATTAGCATGAAAATAGATAAAAATATCCTACATTTGAAACCCTCTTGAAGGAACTTGGAAAATATGTATATCATATAGAAGGCAACAACACTAAAGATAACTCAAAAGGAGAGATCCAAGCCTTCCAGAGAGATGAGACTCGGTCCTATAAAAGGAGTGTAGGTAGTTATGGTGCTGTTGCAAAATGAAAAAATAATAAAACAATGTATATTCCGTGGTTGCCAAGGTCATAAGCCTGAGCAATGTAATTTGATAGTAAGCATAAATGAACTCAGATACAAATTGAGAGACAGTAGCAAATGTCTGATATGTACTCAGTCAGGGCATTATGCAAATAAATGTTACACTCAGTTAAACTGTAACAAGTGTAAGAAAAATGGTCATCATACAGCCTTGTGTTATGAGCAAGAGTCAAAGTTACATAGAATGTTTGAAGAACCTGCAGTTCTGAATGAACAGTCAGGAAATGGTTCAAAATTAATAGATGAGTCAAGCGATGAGCAAGAACATTCTGACCCAGAAAAGGACAGGAAACATGTTGGTGTGATGACTATGAATGCCGTACAAAGGCAAACGGTGAAGCCAAGTTTATCTGCATGTGCTGTGCCTACTGCCAGTGGAAAAACAAACAGCTCAAAGGGAAGTCTTTGGGTAAACACTAGGTTATTCTTTGATACAGGTTCCCAGTGTTCCTTTATAACTAGGGAATTAGCTGAAAGACTTGAATTAAGCCCAGTAGATGAATTGTCTCTTAATATTGATGCATTTCGTTCTGAAACGAAGAAAGGAAGTTTTCCTGTTGTAAATGTAGTTATTAGATTGGGGAAAAGTAAAGCCAGAGTTAAATTACTCGTAGTTGATGATATCGTAATTGGCATCCACACTCTATGAATAGCAAAAGCTGCAAATGTGTTAAAGTCTAATGGTCACAAGTTGGCTGATAAAGATATTGATAGTGATGTACTGGAGAACATTGGCATTGTTATTGGTGCATTACATTTTAGTCAGCTTGTTAGTGGTATTGAAAAGTGGGATGTCTATAATTTGATGGTAATAGTGGGTGGTGTCATGTTGTAAGGCCATATTCCTCGTGATACTCAACATGAACCCACTAATTTGCAAAATCAAATTGTTATGCAATTAGGGACACAGTTTCTGCCTGCTTCTACTCAAGAGTTGATTGAAGAGGCCATAGAGGCAGTTAATAAGTTCTTGACAGAAGAGGCCATAGAGCCTGCTAATAAGATGCTGATAGAGGAGGCAACAGAGCCTGTTAATAAGTTGCTGATTGCAGAGGCCATAGAGCCTGTTAATAAGTTGTCGATTGAAGAGGACATAGAGTCTATTAATAATCTGTGGGAGCCAGTGAGTATTGGAGTAAATAAGCAAGAAGTGCATTACGAAGATAAATCTACACTTGGAAGTTTTACAGATTCTGTTCTCTGGAAGCCTATCCACACTTTTCTCCCACACAATTTTCTGAGAGCCTTTGGACAAATGAAGCCTCTAGTAGAACAGTTGGAGGAGATATTGAATAATTTTCATGTAGATAATTTTTCACTAGTGAAGAGAAACAGTTTGATATATACAATACTGCAGATGTAGAGTGGGCAGAGGCCGGCATATCACTGCAAGCATGGAATTCCAACAACATAAGACTTCATAGAGTACTGGATCAGTGCTTTTCTGAAGAATCTAGATCTCCTAAAGTATCAATCTTTAGTTTAATCTGGAATGCTAATACAGACAAGTTGTCTTTGAAAGGTCTGAAGGCTAGAGATGTGTTGACCAAACAGAAACTTCTGTCACTGGTGGGTATAGTTTTTGACCATTTAGGTTTAATTTAATCCTTGCTAAGAAGATAAAAAATTCTTATTCAGAGAACCTGGTCTGGAAAGCTCTCATGGGAAGATCTGTTATCAGAAGCATACAAAGAGGAATCATCAAGTTATGAAAGATCTGATTGTCAAGCTGCCCAAAAGGTTGAAGAATTATGGGAATACTTCATCACTGATGATAACTTGTAGCACTGATGGGGAAACCCCCCTCTATTTTCCTCTTTGGAGGGGCCCAGGATGTCTTGAATATATTTCAAGACAGTTTATTTCTACGTACATTATGTAAGTGTTGTTTTGCATATCAGTTTCGTTTATTGTAAAATAAGTGTATGTATGTATACTTTTAGACTTATATTTATATTAAGCATACATGTATATTCATATGGATAACATATAGTTTATTCTTTGAACTATTCATAGCAGAGAGAGGGAAATCTGATATGTCACCCCCTCGGGTTTTCCCTCGCCTGTATAGAGGACTCTTTAGCCCTAGTACCAGGGACCCCTACAAACAAGAGGTGTTTGGTGAGATTTAAAAATATGGGCAGTTGATCTCGTGAGATGCTACGAGACACTCATGTTTGTGACGAGATTTTAATGCGTGAAAGCAGCCGTAATTAATATTTATGGAATACATTTGCTATCGTGATTATTGACGGTGCATGTATACGCTTAATAATGTGTAATCATTTGTACTCGTGAGATGCTACGAGACACTCATGTTTACCGTGATTGTTGATGGTGCTTATAAGTTGGAGAATGAGTAAGCAGTTGCTCTCGTGAGGCACTATGAGACACTCAAGTAGAAGAACGTGGTAGAGATACGTGAATCAGAAGATATTCGAGTTTGATTCGGAGTCCCGTGATTGCCGATGACATTTGGGTTTCCGGATAGATGAGTACAGATTTAACTTATTTCTAACAATATTTATAACTAGGTGTGAGGGACAGAATGAGCTCATTTAATAGAACACTCATAAGTAGAATGGATGTTGGAAAATTTATTATTCTGTATGAGGAAGTTTTAATTAAGGTTAGGAGAATTAATTTAATAATTCACATATCAACAGTTCACAAACCCCCTTGTAAAATATTTGCATGTATGTCTGCGCATGTAATATTAATTATATTTCATTGGTAGAGGATGAAAATTTAAGATCATATGTAGGCCTCTACCGAAGCCGTGTCAAGATTTCCGAATTTAGGGGTCATAAGATCGAAGGATAATAACACATAGGAAATCCTCCACAATATAGGTATGTGTACTTGTGTGTGTAAATATTCATTATATTATCATTATTATTACTACTTTCATTATTAACTATTAAAATTCTTATTACCATTATCATTATTATTCCTACTATTTTTATCTTCAAATCTTTGTAATCTTTTTTTGCCATAAGAATAACCATCTAGTCTATTACTACTGTTCTCACTACTATTACTACTCTTATTCTTGTTTTTTACTTTATTAATATCACTCTCTTTATCCAACTTTATTTCCATTCTTATTTCTCTAACTACTAAATTGGTTGTCAATATTAGTATTCACTTCTCTAATGTACTCCTCTTCTACAAGTCTTCTTTGAATTATTATTATCCTTCAGTCTTCCCTTCTATAATACACCTTCAAACTTCCTTATCCCTTCTCTTAAAAGAAAAAACTGCATAGATCCTTTGCGAGCGATATATCCTTATTCACTCTCACCTTTACAGACATATTTTAGTAAGAGGATCTGCCCCTCTTATTTTCATCTCTTTCTTTATTTCTATTTTGTACTTTTCCCCCACATCCTTCCCATCCTATTCTTCCCCTCTATAGTGAAAGCACCCCACATAGTGCTATGAGAGTTCATTCAAAGCCTTTGCTAATTTCCCCCCCATTCTATCCTAGTAATCTGATCTGATCCAACTTACGAATGGACTCTGGAACTTAGCTCGTTTTTAAGTTGAGGAGTGTCTATACTTTCAACGGATTGAAAAATTTAAGCATGAAAAACATATTACTGAATGTATCAACAGGATGCAAGCTAATCAAAGGTGCTTCAATAACCAAAAAATTAAATGATTGGCAATTAATTAACATCAATTAAACTTAGAAACTCATAACTTAATTAAGTCTAACAACACCTAACCTAACTCAAGCAAATCAAACTTAACTGTTGAGTTTCAATATGGCCGAATATAAATAATTGCTCTTACCTTTGGGTAGAGTGACACAATACATTAGTACTGCCTCCGATTATTCCTTGCTTCCTATAGAAGTCCTATGTATGGTCATCCATTCTCGTCGGCGATGAACTACTATCCTATTTCTATATATGTTTTTTTTTTTATACTGTACAGTACATGTATACTGAACAGCACCTTTATATTATGTTAATTTTTAAGTTTAGAAATAGCGTGAAGATTAGCTTTAGTAAATTTTTAAGAATCATTAGGAACATAGGGTCCCCTTAAAAAAAAAAAAACTTTAGGGACCCAGGTTCGAATATAAGGGAATTCCGACTTACTTCGATTTTCGACTTAAGTCGCCTGTCAGGAACAGAATCCTGACGATATATGAGGACTCCCTGTATATGGTAATCCATTCTCTTTGGCAATGAGCTATTATCCTATTGCTATAGGATATATATGAGACGAAGTAAAGAACTTCTACATTGTTTATTGGAAGGCTTCTGAAGTGAGGTGTTTAGTGATGTAATAACATTAAGAAATATCTATAAATTCTTAGTACATTGGAAAATATCTACCTATGCAAATGTAAATATTCTTTCTAATGACTTACACAAAAGGAATATAAAAATACAAAGTAATTATATAAATACTGTACATACATACATAAAATTCCTTTCCCCTTACGGAAAGGTTAATTTTTCTACAAGTCTAATCGTCCAGACAAGATACCTTTATTAGGTCTGGTCGATGGACTTTTTGTACTCATACTAAACTCATTTGAGTCAACACTCTCTACATTTTGTCTAACCTGACCCTGGTCATTTGCCACTGATCTACCTCTTAACTGATTTACATGTATTTATGCATAATTATGTCATAATTTATATCTCCAATCTTGTTTTCTACACTACCTTGTTTCCATTTATCATTGTTATTGTAAACACATATCATGTGTGATTGTGTGAGTTTTGTTCAGATTGTCTGCTGTTTTTAATTGGAGCGCTTGGTGCTTCGTTTTTGTTGTTGGTTTTATGGGTAGATCGGGAGATGGAAAACGACATAAGGATTGGTAGATTGGAAGGGAGAGGTTGTCCTAAATTTCGATGTGTCATTTGAATTGCGTGCTGTCATTTGGGTTGGCTGCAGTGACTTTTCGCATTTACAATGTTGTTGTATTATTCTATTGTTCCCTGTATATATATTGTTTCATTTTTCTTCATATGTATATTGATTTATTGTATTTTTGCAGTTAAGGGTTCAGTTAGGCTATTGTGATGTTTTGTTGAGTTTCGGCCCAGCTGTACGTTCGACGCTGCGAGTTAGCTGTTGTGAATACCCTACCTATATATATATATATATATATATATATATATATATATATATATATATATATATATATATATATATATATATATATATATATATATATATATATATATATATATATATATATATATATATTATATATATATATATATATATATATATATATATATATATATATATATATATATATATATATATATATATATATATATATATATGTATATATATATATATATATATATATATATATATATATATATATATATATATATATATATATATATATATATATATATATATATATATATATATATATATATATAATATTTATAATCATGCAAAGTTATTTATTTTAGTTTAGTACGCTTTATTTAAGCATTCGTTTTCTTTAGGTTGTAGGCCTTCAAATGTTCCTAAATTATTTCACATATGATTTTTTGCACTTTATTCATAGTAATAATTTATTAGGTAATTATTTATACTTTAGTAGTTAATTAGGAAGATTATGAAAATGACATTTATGATTTACTGATGTAAAAGAAAGACTGTTTTTGTTAAATGTTAGAATGCTTTATTTTGTTTATAAGATTGTATTTTTTTTACGAAGAATATAGAGATGAAGAAAAAGGCTGCTGTTTGTTTGAAAACCCGTGCCTTCTGAATTTATGTTTTTACTAATAGTGAATATCAGTAATTGATATTATGGTGCCCAGACCCGGGAGTTCTTTAGTATCCGGTAAGAACTATTAGTAATATTTTAGCAGCTGTCATCCACTAGAAAATAGATAATGGAGCAGCTTAAGAAGGCTGAGGCAGCAGCAGATGGGTGGTTGACTCGAGTTAGTAAGAAAATAGATAGTTTGCTAGCCAGGGATCCACCACCTACCTCTAGTGAGTTAGTAGAAGCCCTAGATGAATTTGATAAAAGACTTATGAAACTAGAAGAAGTGCAAAATCAAATTGAATTAGAAATAGATTCTGATCAATTAGACAGTTATCTAGACCAGGCAGATGCAGCTAGACAGAAGGCTAGGCATACCAGGTTGCAGTGTGCCAATAGACTTAAAGAAATTTCAGTATGTGATAATGACAAGGATTCTACAGTTTCTGGAACGTCCTCAGTTCATGCAAGACTACCTAAATTAGAATTACCTAGATTTAATGGTGAAATTACCCAGTGGCAGAGTTTCTGGGATCAATTTTCCTCCCATATAGATGATACAGATCTGCCTACTATTAGCAAGTTGACATATCTGTTGTCATTGTTAGACGGTCCTGCTAAGGATGTGGTGGAAGGAGTACCACACACTAGTGCCAGCTATAAGACAGTTGCCGATCTCCTTAAGGAGAGATTTGGAAAACCTGAATGCATTATTCATGCACATGTTCAGGCTCTTCTTTCTCTGCAAGTACCAACAGAGCAAGGTAAGAATTATATTACCCAATTGTGGAGACTTCATGATGAGGTGATAAAGCATACAAGGAGTTTGGATGCCCTAGGTATTACAGGCAAACAATGTGAAGTTCTCTTGGCTCCCATAATTGTGCATAGGTTTCCAGCTGAGTTGAGATTTACTGTGGTCAAGAAATTGTGGTGGGCATGAAAGTGATCTTGATTGGTTGTTAAAATGGCTCAAAAAGGAAATTGAAGTTCTTGAAAGAAGTGAAATGTATTAGAGCCATACCCCAGCTCCTAGGCCTGATGCTAAGAATGAGGAGAAAAAGAAAGTTTTTAGTAAAGAAAATAAAGAAAAGTTGTTCACAGCCTCTGCATTACAAGCAATTTCTCCAACAGAAAACTTAAGTTGTGTTTTTTGTGATAACAAAAATCATAGATCTGAAAGATGTTTTAAATTCTTAGCATTAGATGGTCAACAGAGGTTTGATAAAAGGAAAGAATTAGGTATTTGTTTTAAATGTTTAAATAGTAGCCATATTTCTAGAAAGTATAAGGTCAAATGTGCCAAGTGTAATGGTAATCATAATGTGACCATGTGTGGCATTAAGTTGAATGAACCAGTAGGCCCCCAAGCAAATACATTGGTAGCAAATGATAACACAAGTGGGCCCTCTGCAATTGCAATGTTGTCAGGTCACTATAGTAATAAGACTGTGTTACAAACAGCTAAGGTAAAGGTAGTAAATAACAAGGGGGACATTATCACTGCTAAGCTGCTCCTTGACAGTGGCTGTAATCGTTCCTATGTTAGCAATAAATGTGTAAATAAATGCCCCTTATAGTAGTTTTGGTGACCATGCCTCTAGTAGGGATATACAAAGTAATGTATGCAAATTACAGGTTTTAGATGATAAAGGTAAAATTGTTTCCAGTTTTGCTACAGGTATTCCAAAGATTTGTAACCCACTAGTAAGACCAGTAGTACCAACCCATATTCTAGATGCTTTCCGTCATTTAAATTTAGCAGATGATATTAATGATACTTCTCCTTTAGAATTAGATATTCTTATTGGTTTGGATTACTACTGGAGCCTCATAACCCCAAAGGATGCTGAGCAGGTGGGAGAAACTGTTGTCATGAAATCTGTATTTGGTTGGGTTTTGTCTGGAAATATTGGAAAATGCTTAATTTCAGGTATGTCTTCAACATCTGATTTTATGTCTCCCTCTTCCCAGCTCTTATGTATATCTGAGGTATCTGATACTGATGTTTCAAAATGTTGGGATCTAGAAATTGTTGGAATTACTAGTAAAGAATATGAAGAGGATATTGGAGATGAAGTTGTTAAAGAATTTAAGGATAAAATAAAGTTTGTAAATGGCAGGTATGAAGTTCAGTTACCTTTGAAGGATAACAGTGTTAAAGACTTATTGATGAGTAATGAATATCAAGCTATGAAAAGATTAAATAGGCTTTTAGTTAAATTAGATAAGGATAAAAACTTAGAGGCTGAGTATATGAAGGTTTTTGATGAGTATGAGTCTCTGGGAATAATTGAAGAGGTCCCCTTAGGGGAGGTATTGCCACCTGGACCCATTTATTACATGCCCCACAAGCCTGTTGTTAGATTAAATAATAGTAGTACAAAGGTACGTCCAGTTTTTGATGCCTCTGCTAAGGGACCATATGGAATCTCCCTAAATGACTGCATGTTAACAGGTGCCTCACTTAATCCAGATTTGGTGGAGATACTGATTAGATTTAGGCGTTGGCCATATGTGGTCACTGCTGATATTACTAAGGCTTTTTTACAAATAAGAGTAAACAGTCAAGACAAGAATGTCCATAGATTTTTTATGCCAGGTAAAAATGGAGTAAGACATATGAGATTTAATAGAGTTGTTTTTGGAAACACCTCTAGTCCCTTTATACTTAATGCTACTGTTAAGTGTCATTTAAGTAAATATTCTGATTGTGAAGTTATTCAAGATTTTAAAAGAGTGGAGCTGAAAGCATAGAAGAGGTAGCAAGTAAGTATAGCATAGCATATGATATTATGGCTCAAGCTAACATGTCTCTTGAAAAACTTTCATCTAATAGTGTAATGATAGCTTCCAAGTTTAGTGATAAGATACAAATCCTAAGGGATGATGAAGCTAATACTGTATTGGGTCTTAAGTGGTATAATCACACTGATACATTTTCATTTTGTGGTCTTAATTATGATTCTCATTTTGAAGTTTCATATACTAAAAGAACAGTTCTGAGTTTAATAGCTAAGGTGTTTGATCCTTGTGGATTTATCAGTCCATTTATCATGTATGCCAAGATTTTATTTCAGGATATTTGGAAATTGGGTGTATCTTGGGATGATAAATTGCCAGAAGATTTGGAAGTTAAATTTAAGAAATGGGTAGATAGTACCAACTACCTAAACTCTCTAGCTATAAATAGGTGTTATTTTACCAATGTACCTTGGAAGAGTATTGAACATATAGAGATTCATGGATATGGAGATGCCTCTGAAAAGGGTTTTGGGGCATGCGTATACTTAAGAGTTTGTCTTGACGATAGCTGTCAATCTTCACTGGTCATGTCTAAAACTAGAGTGGCTCCAATTAAAAAACTTACCCTTCCTAAATTGGAGCTAATGGGAGCATTACTTTGTGCTAGATTAGTAAGATTTGTTGAAAATGCTCTAGATTTTAAGATCACACCTAAAATTGCGTGTTGGACAGATTCCACTATTACTTTAGGGTGGATAAAGAGTAATTCAGTGATAAAGGATGTGTATGTTGATAACAGAGTAAGAGAGATTCAGCAGTTGACACCTCCCAGTCACTGGTACCACTGTAGTGGATTAGATAATCCAGCTGATTTGATGACCAGAGGTCTATTAGCAGAAAAACTAGTAAACAATAACTTCTGGTTTAATGGTCCTAGTAATCTATCAGATCCCAATTTCAGTATTCAAGATAGTGATAACAATAGTGCTGTTAATGAGACTGTGGATCATAAACTTGAAGAAGATAACTTAGCATGTTTAACTGTTCATACTGTAACTCCCATGTTTGATGTTGAAATATGTAATAATCTTTATAAGTTATTGAGAATTGTTGCATATGTTTTAAGGTTTATAAACAATTGTAGAGGTAAAAGGTTAGGTTTTGGTGTGATGACCAGTAACTTCACCACTGAAGATTTGGATAATGCAAAGAAAAAGTTAATTTATGATATTCAAAGAGAGGCATTCCCCAGTGAAATCCAAGCTTTATCTAATCAAAGGTCAGTCCTTAAAAATTGTAAATTAGGAAAATTAGATCCATTTATTGATAATGATGGTTTAGTGAGGATTAAAGGCAGACTTCAGTTTTCTGATTTGAGCTATGATTCAAAACACCCTGTCATTCTTCCCAAAGGACATTTTTCTAAACTTTTAGTACAGTTTCAACATAAATATTTAAAGCATGCTGGTGTAAACAGCATTGTTTCATCATTAAGAACTAGTTTTTATATATTTGGTTTGAGGAGAATGACTAAAACTGTAGTAAGGGAGTGCTTAAGTTGTTGTAGACATGATAGTCATCCTTGCAGTCAACCAGCTGCACCATTGTCTGATCTGAGAGCTACTCCGCCCCCCCCCCCTTTTTCAGTTATAGGGATAGATTTTTCTGGTCCATTATTCAGTGCTGATTATCCAGGAAAGAAATTATATATTTTGCTTTTTACCTGTGCTATAATTAGGGCAGTACATCTGGAACTCACAGAGTCCATGTCATTAATTGATTGCATGCAGGCTATACGGAGATTTGTTGCTCGTAGAGGTATTCCAAGTGTCTTTTATTCTGATAATGCCAAAACCTTTGTTGCAGCTTCCACTGAAGTACAGAAGGTATTTGGACATTTAGCACCTAAGTGGAAGTATAATGTGCCAAAATCTCCATGGTGGGGTGGGTGGTTTGAGAGGCTTATTGGGTCTGTTAAGTTAGCTTTAAGAAAGACATTGGGAGTTAAGTATGTAAGTAAGTCTGAATTAGAAACTTCTTATAGAAATTGAATCCTGCATAAACTCTCGACCCCTGACCTTTGTTAGTGATGAAATAGATTTTGATCATTATCTCACCCCTTCTCATTTTATCCTTGGTAGGACTATATTATCTAAACCCCCTGTTGATATTGAACCACATGTTGTAACTTCTGAAGATTTATATGAAAGAAAGGAAATTGGGAATAAAAGATTAGAACACTTCTGGAATGTTTGGAGGAAAGATTATATAGCCAATCTTCCCCCTGTAGTAAAAGGTTTTAATCAGAAATGTAAGTTAGATGTTGGTAGCATTGTCCTTGTCAGAGAAGACAATGTACCTAGATTGCAGTGGCCTATTGGTGTGATTATAAATGTATATCCTGGAAGAGATGGTTTGATTCGTAGTGTTGATGTTAAAACTAGAAAAGGTGTTTTTAATAGATCAATACAAAGACTACATGATTTGGAGATGAATTCTCACTTAAACTTTGTTTTAGAGAACCATTCTGAACAAGTTCCTGATCAAGTAATTGACATTCCTGATGTAGACACTGAGTTGTCAGAGCAGAATTCTAATCAAATTGTTACTGATGACAATGTGTACTCAAGGAGAGGTCGTTTAATTAAAAGGCCTTCTAAGTTAGATTTATGAAGTATTTGTTTAATTCAAAATAGTAATGTTCTTGAATTGAGTATCTTTATTTAATATAATATAGTGTGTACTAATTATGTTTCTTTCAGTTGGTCTATTAAGTATATGATCAGAATCTCCCCCTCCTTTTTTTTATCTTTGGTTATTTAGTAGTAAACTTATATTGGAATATGTTTGTAACATACTGTACTTTGAAATGTATGAAACTTGTGAAGATAAGGTACGTTTCGTCCCTTATGGTGGGGAGTATGTCAAATATAATAGTTATAATCATGCAAAGTTATTTATTTTAGTTTAGTACGCTTTATTTAAGCATTCGTTTTCTTTAGTTTGTAGGCCTTCAAATGTTCCTAAATTATTTCACATATGATTTTTTGCACTTTATTCATAGTAATAATTTATTAGGTAATTATTTATACTTTAGTAGTTAATTAGGAAGATTATGAAAATAATATTTATGATTTACTGATGTAAAAGAAAGACTGTTTTTGTCAAATGTTAGAATGCTTTATTTTCTTTATAAGATTGTATTTTTTTACGAAGACTATAGAGATGAAGAAAAAGGCTGCTGTTTGTTTGAAAACCCGTGCCTTCTGAATTTATGTTTTTACTAATAGTGAATATCAATAATTGATATATATATATATATATATATATATATATATATATATATATATATATATATATATATATATATATATATATATATATATATATATATATATATATATATATATATATATATATATATATATATTAACCAAATAAGCACGTTACATATGTGAAACCATGAATAATTTTTTACCCCGACCGGGACTCGAACCTAAGACTTATAATTACTAAGTCGAGGCTATATATATATATATATATATATATATATATATATATATATATATATATATATATATATATATATATATATATATATATATATATATATGTATGTGATTACCTAATTGATTACCTAATTGTGCTTACGGGAAAGAGCCCAAAGCTCGTATCTTCCCGTCTCCTGATCGGTTCCATTTTATACTTAGTGATACTTATCATACCTGTCCTTAAAACTATGGATTGAGATAGCATTAACTACCTCCTCGCTTAGCCAATTCCAATTATCAACTACTCTTACACTGAAAAAGTATTTCCTTACATCCTGCAAAGAAGTTTTCTTACGAAGCTTCAAACTATGACCTTTAGTTCTAGAGCCAGCCATATCAAAATATCGATCCCTATCCACTCTATCATAACCATGAAGGAATTTAAAGACTGTCACCATATCCCCCCTCACTCTTCTAGCTTCGAGTGATGGTAAGTCTAATTCCCTCAGCCTCTAATCATAACTGAGATTGCGTATTTCTGGCACCAGTTTCGTGGCATGTCTTTGAACTTTTTCAAGCTTAGCTATGTGCTTTTTCAAGTGCGGATTCCAAAAGGGGGCTGCATATTCGAGTTTTGGCCTCACATAGGTTACATAAATATTTCTGAACATTTCCTTGTCCATGTGCCTGAAGGCTACCATTACATTTGATAAGAATGCATATGCTGCCCTTACTATGCCATTTATATGTATTTCTGGAGACAAATCTGCCAGTATGTTTACTCCTAGATCTCTCTCATTTTCTGTCTCTTGAAGTTGTACTCCAGCCACCGAGTAGTCAAGCTTGGGCCTTCTTGCACTTGTACCCATTTTCATTACCTTACATTTTGAAGTATTGAATTTCATTAGCCTCTTTTCTGACCACTCATGCAGATTATTGAGATCCTCCTGAAGTTCTCTACCATTGTTCTCGTTTTTTACTTTCTTCACAATCTTTACATCATCTGCAAACATATTCATGAATGAATTTACAGACTCTGGTAGGTCATTTACATATACAAGGAACAAAAGTGGCTCTAAAACTGAACCCTGTGGAACTCCACTACTAACTCTTCTCCATTCAGACACTGAGTGTCTTACTCTAACCCTCTGTTCCCTTCCTTCTAAGTAAGTTTTTATCCATTCCAAAACATTTCCACCTATTCTAGCCATTGATTGCAGCTTCCTAATAAGTCTCCCATGTGGAACAGTGTCAAACGCTTTCTGGAAGTCTAGGAATATGCAATCTGCCCCGCCCTCTCTTTCCTGTAAGATTCGGCTTACCTCATCATAAAATTCTAATAAGTTTGTTACTGTTGATCTACCTTCTCTGAAGCCATGTTGCCTCACTGACAAAAAGTTGAAGGATTCCAAGTGAAGAGAGATATGTTTCCTTAGTAGTTTCTCCATAACTTTGCAAACTATGCTGGTCAAGGAAACTGGTCTATAGTTCAGAGCCATATCCCTCCTTCCCTTTTTGAAGATAGGTATCACATTTGCTTGTTTCCAGCATCTTGGAATCTCCCCCGATTCCAGTGACTCCTTAAATATGATACTTAGTGCCACTGATATTGTGTTTGCGCATTTTTTAAGCACATGAGGGGATATGTCATCAGGACCTGTAGCTTTATGAACATCTAAATCCATCAGCGCTTTGCATACCTCTGTGGCTGTAAGGTTGATGTTCTCTAATACCGGCCCTTGAGCTTCTATCACTGCAATCTGAGGGGGAGGGGTATTTTCTACTGTAAATACTGACTGAAACTCCTTCTTCAATTCTTTGCAGATCTCTTCATCCGTCTCAGTGATGCTTCCATCCGCTCTCTTTAGCCTTAAAACCTGTTCTTTTACCTTCAGTTTTCCTCTGATAAAGCTGTGGAAAAGCTTGGGATTTTCTTTAGCCTTCCTGGTGATGTCCCTCTCATAGTCTCTCAATGCCTCTCTCCTTATACTTAGGTAGTCATTTCTTGCTCTTTTGTAGGTTTGCCAGGCATTTATGTTTTTTCTCCTCCTATGCCTTTTCCAGCATTTGTCTCTCCACTCCTTAGCTCTTATACACCCATTATCGAACCATTTCTCTCTGGCATGAATTACACCTACTTTGGTGACAGGTATGCAGCAATCTACTATCTTCCCATATTTCTCACAGAAGATGTCATACATTTCTTGTACAGATTTGTTGTAAAATAAGGTTCTCCAGTCAATAACTGCAAAAAGCTCATTCATTTTGATGTAATCTCCTTTCGGATAGTTCCTCCTCATGTCCTCAGTGCCTCTACTCTCAGGAAGAATATCTTCAATAATATACTCCATCAACAACACACAGTGGTCACTCTTTCCAATTGGTGGATCATACTCAATTTTTTCAATATCCAACACATTATCTGTGAACACTAGATCAAGTAGTGATGGCTCATCCCCCCCCCTGGCCCTTGTTGGTTCCATTACATGTTGGTGTAGAAAATTCCCTTGTATGCAATCTAGGAATCTTGCCCCGAATGAGTCCTCACCACTGTGTGGCTCAAGATTTATCCAATCTATCTCTTTATGATTAAAGTCTCCCATAATCAAAATCCGACATTTTTTTCCCGTGCCATGTTAACAACTGAGGTTATGACTTCAATAGTACCTATATGACTTTCCTCATAAACTTCAAGCCTATTTTGGTTCCTTGGTGGGTTGTATACAACAGTTATTATAATGCTTTCTGATCCAGTATTTATGCGAGCAACAAGAAATTCCTTGAACTCACTTTCTATAGCCAAGTTTATTTCTTCAACTTGAATCCTTTCACTTCTGAGCAGTGCTATCCTTCCACCAGTCCTCTCAGATCTTTCAACCCTTAGTATTCTGAAGCCCTTAGGAAAAACTGACACTGTTTATGTCCTCACTCAACTTAGTCTCTGTAATTGCTACTATATCTGCCTTACTGTTGTGAATCCTATCTTTTAATTTTACTGCCTTACCAGCTAATCCATCAGCATTTGTGTATAACAATCTTAATGAGGCCCCATCCCCTGATCTTCTGTCATTATCTTCTTTATCTCACCTTTGTCTGGAAGAACTCTGAAATGAAAATTTTTCTTCTGTTCTCCATTTCTTTCATCATTTAACCTTCTTGCCTCTTGCAACAAGTTTTTGATCTTTCCCATCTCTTCCTGTGTTCTGTATCGTCTAATGAACAATTCTTTGAATTCTTGAAGGTCTTTTAGACTTTTTTTTTCTCAACAATATTTCCCTACATGTTTCCCCTCTCTCAAAGGTTACTTTTGTTGGTCTCGGCTTTCCTTCCCTCGAATATTTAGCTAGTTGGTGTATGCTTACAATATCCTCAGGACCACAAACTACTCCAAGCTTTCTTATCAGGTCTACAACCCTAGTTTTATTTTCTTCAAGTCTCCCCTGCCATGTTGGCTCATGGGTTTCGCTTATGCCTGAGATTACCACTGTCTTCTCCTTATCAAGTGCCTGTCTGATGAGTGGGTTTGCCCTTTCCATCACAACGTCTTTCATTTTTTTTATTACTGTCTCTTTATAGTCAACTGTTTGTATGTTTTCCAGTGCCACCACCTTTACAGCCTCTTTTACTGCCACATTCCCCTTTAGTGCATCAGCAAAGGAAGTTTTCATGGCATCATTTTCCATATTCAGCTCCTGGAACTCTTTTCTAAACTGTTCAATGTTTTCCTTAATCTGGACATTCCAAGCAGCAATCTCGTCTCTCTCAAAAGAGAGCAGTGAACTAACATCTAATTCCTTTAGGTTGTCATTCAGCTGTTTGTTTTTATCTTCTTGTTTAGAAATTCTAGATTCAAGTTGACTCTTTTCCCCTGTATGTATGTATGTATGTATGTATGTATGTATGTGGATTACCTAATTGTGTTAACGGGAAAGAGCCCAATGTTCGTATCTTCCCGTCTCCTGATCGGTTCCATTTTATACTTAGTGATACTTATCATACCTGTCCTTAAAACTATGGATTGAGATAGCATTAACTACCTCCTCGCTTAGCCAATTCCAATTATCAACTACTCTTACACTGAAAAAGTATTTCCTTACATCCTGCAAAGAAGTTTTCTTACGAAGCTTCAAACTATGACCTCTAGTTCTAGAGCCAGCCATATCAAAATATCGATCCCTATCCACTCTATCATAACCATGAAGGAATTTAAAGACTGTCACCATATCCCCCCTCACTCTTCTAGATTCGAGTGATGGTAAGTCTAATTCCCTCAGCCTCTCATCATAACTGAGATTGCGTATTTCTGGCACCAGTTTCGTGGCATGTCTTTGAACTTTTTCAAGCTTAGCTATGTGCTTTTTCAAGTGCGGATTCCAAAAGGGGGCTGCATATTCGAGTTTTGGCCTCACATAGGTTACATAAATATTTCTGAACATTTCCTTGTCCATGTGCCTGAAGGCTACCCTTACATTTGATAAGTATGCATATGCTGCCCTTACTATGCCATTTATATGTATTTCTGGAGACAAATCTGCCAGTATGTTTACTCCTAGATCACTCTCGTTTTCTGTCTCTTGAAGTTGTACTCCAGCCACCGAGTAGTCAAGCTTGGGCCTTCTTGCACTTGTACCCATTCTCATTGCCTTACATTTTGAAGTATTGAATTTCATTAGCCACTTTTCTGACCACTCATGCAGATTATTTAGATCCTCCTGAAGTTCTCTACCATTGTTCTCAACCATTGTTCTCGTTTTTTACTTTCTTCACAATCTTTGCATCATCTGCAAACATATTCATGAATGAATTTGCAGACTCTGGTAGGTCATTTACATATACAAGGAACAAAAGTGGCCCTAAAACGGAACCCTGTGGAACTCCACTACTAGCTCTTCTCCATTCAGACACTGAGTGTCGTACTCTAACCCTCTGTTCCCTTCCTTCTAAGTAAGTTTTTATCCATTCCAAAACATTTCCACCTATTCTAGCCATTGATTGCAGCTTCCTAATAAGTCTCCCATGAGGAACAGTGTCAAACGCTTTCTGGAAGTCTAGGAATATGCAATCTGCCCAGCCCTCTCTTTCCTGTAAGATTCGGCTTACCTCATCATAAAATTCTAATAAGTTTGTTACTGTTGATCTACCTTCTAAGAAGCCATGTGTTCCTCACTGACAAAAAGTTGAAGGATTCCAAGTGAAGAGAGATATCTTTCCTTAGTAGTTTCTCCATTAACTTTGCAAACTATGCTGGTCAAGGAAACTGGTCTATAGTTCAGAGCCGTATCCCTCCTTCCCTTTTTGAAGATAGGCATCACATTTGCTTGTTTCCAGCATCTTGGAATCTCCCCTGACTCCAGTGACTTTTTAAATATGATACTTAGTGCCACTGATATTGAGTTTGCGCATGTGATTACCTAATTGTGTTTACAGGAAAGAGCCCAAAGCTCGTATCTTCCCGCCTCCTGATCGGTTCCATTTTATACTTAGTGATACTTATCATACCTGTCCTTAAAACTATGGATTGAGATAGCATTAACTACCTCCTCGCTTAGCCAATTCCAATTATCAACTACTCTTACACTGAAAAAGTATTTCCTTACATCCTGCAAAGAAGTTTTCTTACGAAGCTTCAAACTATGACCTCTAGTTCTAGAGCCAGCCATATCAAAATATCGATCCCTATCCACTCTATCATAACCATGAAGGAATTTAAAGACTGTCACCATATCCCCCCTCACTCTTCTAGCTTCGAGTGATGGTAAGTCTAATTCCCTCAGCCTCTCATCATAACTGAGATTGCGTATTTCTGGCACCAGTTTCGTGGCATGTCTTTGAACTTTTTCAAGCTTAGCTATGTGCTTTTTCAAGTGCGGATTCCAAAAGGGGGCTGCATTTTCGAGTTTTGGCCTCACATAGGCTACATAAATATTTCTGAACATTTCCTTGTCCATGTGCCTGAAGGCTACCCTTACATTTGATAAGAATGCATATGCTGCCCTTACTATGCCATTTATATGTATTTCTGGAGACAAATCTGCCAGTATGTTTACTCCTAGATCTCTCTCATTTTCTGTCTCTTGAAGTTGTACTCCAGCCACCGAGTAGTCAAGCTTGGGCCTTTTTGCACTTGTACCCATTCTCATTACCTTACATTTTGAAGTATTGAATTTCATTAGCCACTTTTCTGACCACTCATGCAGATTATTTAGATCCTCCTGAAGTTCTCTACCATTGTTCTCAACCATTGTTCTCGTTTTTTACTTTCTTCACAATCTTTGCATCATCTGCAAACATATTCATGAATGAATTTGCAGACTCTGGTAGGTCATTTACATATACAAGGAACAAAAGTGGCCCTAAAACTGAACCCTGTGGAACTCCACTACTAGCTCTTCTCCATTCAGACACTGAGTGTCTTACTCTAACCCTCTGTTCCCTTCCTTCTAAGTAAGTTTTTATCCATTCCAAAACATTTCCACCTATTCTAGCCATTGATTGCAGCTTCCTAATAAGTCTCCCATGAGGAACAGTGTCAAACGCTTTCTGGAAGTCTAGGAATATACAATCTGCCCAGCCCCCTCTTTCCTGTAAGATTCGGCTTACGTCATCATAAAATTCTAATAAGTTTGTTACTGTTGATCTACCTTCTCTGAAGCCATGTTTCCTCACTGACAAAAAGTTGAAGGATTCCAAGTGAAGAGAGATATCTTTCCTTAGTAGTTTCTCCATAACTTTGCAAACTATGCTGGTCAAGGAAACTGGTCTATAGTTCAGAGCCGTATCCCTCCTTCCCTTTTTGAAGATAGGTATCACATTTGCTTGTTTCCAGCATCTTGGAATCTCCCCTGACTCCAGTGACTTTTTAAATATGATACTTAGTGCCACTGATATTGAGTTTGCGCATGTGATTACCTAATTGTGTTTACAGGAAAGAGCCCAAAGCTCGTATCTTCCCGTCTCCTGATCGGTTCCATTTTATACTTAGTGATACTTATCATACCTGTCCTTAAAACTATGGATTGAGATAGCATTAACTACCTCCTCGCTTAGCCAATTCCAATTATCAACTACTCTTACACTGAAAAAGTATTTCCTTACATCCTGCAAAGAAGTTTTCTTACGAAGCTTCAAACTATGACCTCTAGTTCTAGAGCCAGCCATATCAAAATATCGATGCCTATCCACTCTATCATAACCATGAAGGAATTTAAAGACTGTCACCATATCCCCCCTCACTCTTCTAGCTTCGAGTGATGGTAAGTCTAATTCCCTCAGCCTCTCATCATAACTGAGATTGCGTATTTCTGGCACCTTTTTCGTGGCATGTCTTTGAACTTTTTCAAGCTTAGCTATGTGCTTTTTCAAGTGCGGATTCCAAAAGGGGGCTGCATTTTCGAGTTTTGGCCTCACATAGGCTACATAAATATTTCTGAACATTTCCTTGTCCATGTGCCTGAAGGCTACCCTTACATTTGATAAGAATGCATATGCTGCCCTTACTATGCCATTTATATGTATTTCTGGAGACAAATCTGCCAGTATGTTTACTCCTAGATCTCTCTCATTTTCTGTCTCTTGAAGTTGTACTCCAGCCACCGAGTAGTCAAGCTTGGGCCTTTTTGCACTTGTACCCATTCTCATTACCTTACATTTTGAAGTATTGAATTTCATTAGCCACTTTTCTGACCACTCATGCAGATTATTTAGATCCTCCTGAAGTTCTCTACCATTGTTCTCGTTTTTTACTTTCTTCACAATCTTTGCATCATCTGCAAACATATTCATGAATGAATTTACAGACTCTGGTAGGTCATTTACATATACAAGGAACAAAAGTGGCTCTAAAACTGAACCCTGTGGAACTCCACTACTAACTCTTCTCCATTCAGACACTGAGTGTCTTACTCTAACCCTCTGTTCCCTTCCTTCTAAGTAAGTTTTTATCCATTCCAAAACATTTCCACCTATTCTACCCATTGATTGCAGCTTCCTAATAAGTCTCCCATGTGGAACAGTGTCAAACGCTTTCTGGAAGTCTAGGAATATGCAATCTGCCCAGCCCTCTCTTTCCTGTAAGATTTGGCTTACCTCATCATAAAATTCTAATAAGTTTGTTACTGTTGATCTACCTTCTCTGAAGCCATGTTGCCTCACTGACAAAAAATTGAAGGATTCCAAGTGAAGAGAGATATGTTTCCTTAGTAGTTTCCTTAACTTTGCAAACTATGCTGGTCAAGGAAACTGGTCTATAGTTCAGAGCCGTATCCCTCCTTCCCTTTTTGAAGATAGGTATCACATTCGCTTGTTTCCAGCATCTTGGAATCTCCCCCGACTCCATTGACTCCTTAAATATGATACTTAGTGCCACTGATATTGTGTTTGCGCATTTTTTAAGCACATGAGGGGATATGTCATCAGGACCTGTAGCTTTATGAACATCTTAATCCATCAGCGCTTTGCATACCTCTGTGGCTGTAAGGTTGATGTTCTCTAATACCGGCCCTTGAGCTTCTATCACTGCAATCTGAGGGGGTGGGGTATTTTCTACTGTAAATACTGACTGAAACTCCTTGTTCAATTCTTTGCAGATCTCTTCATCCATCTCAGTGATGCTTCCATCCACTCTCTTTAGCCTTAAAACCTGTTCTTTTACCTTCAGTTTTCCTCTGATAAAGCTGTGGAAAAGCTTGGGATTTTCTTTAGCCTTCCTGGTGATGTCCCTCTCATAGTCTCTCTCTGCCTCTCTCCTTTTACTTTGGTAGTCATTTCTTGCTCTTTTGTAGGTTTGCCAGGCATTTATGTTTTTTCTCCTCCTATACCTTTTCCAGCATTTGTCTCTCCACTCCTTAGCTCTTTTACACCCATTATCGAACCATTTCTCTCTGGCATGAATTACACCTACATTGGTGACAGGTATGCAGCAATCTACTATCTTCCCATATTTCTCAAAAGATGTCATACATTTCTTGTACAGATTTGTTGTAAAATAAGGTTCTCCAGTCAATAACTGCAAAAAGCTCATTCATTTTGATGTAATCTCCTTTCGGATAGTTCCTCCTCATGTCCTCAGTGCCTCTACTCTCAGGAAGAATATCTTCAATGATATACTCCATCAACAACACACAGTGGTCACTCTTTCCAATTGGTGGTTCATTCTCAATTTTTTCAATATCCAACACATTATCTGTGAACGCTAGATCAAGTAGTGATGGCTCATCCCCACCCCTGGCCCTTGTTGGTTCCATTACATGTTGGTGTAGGAAATTCCCTTGTATGCAATCTAGGAATCTTGCCCCGAATGAGTCCTCACCACTGTGTGGGTCAAGATTTATCCAATCTATCTCTTTATGATAAAAGTCTCCCATAATCAAAATCCTACATATTTTTTCCCGTGCCATGTTAACAACCAAGTTTATGACTTCAATAGTACCTATATGACTTTCCTCATAAACTTCAAGCCTATTTTGGTTCCTTGGTGGGTTGTATACAACAGTTATTATAATGCTCTCTGACCCAGTATTTATGCGAGCAACAAGAAATTCCTTGAACTCACTTTCTATAGCCAAGTTTATTTCTTCGACTTGAATCCTTTCACTTATGAGCAGTGCTATCCCTCCACCAGTCCTCTCAGATCTTTCAACCCTTAGTATTCTGAAGCCCTTATGAAAAACTGTGACACTGTTTATGTCCTCACTCAACTTAGTCTCTGTAATTGCTACTATATCTGCCTTACTGTTGTGAATCCTATCTTTTAATTCTACTGCCTTACCAGCTAATCCATCAGCATTTGTGTATAACAATCTTAATGAGGCCCCATCCCCTGATCTTCTGCCATTATCTTCTTTATCTCCCCTTTGTCTGGAAGAACTCTGTAATGAAAATTTTTCTTCTCTTCTTCATTTCTTTCATCATTTAACCTTCTTGCCTCTTGCAACAAGTTTTTGATCTTTCCCATCTCTTCCTGTGTTCTGTATTGTCTAATGAACACTTCTTTGAATTCTTGAAGGTCTTTTAGACTTTTTTTTCTCAACAATATTTCCCTACATGCTTCCCCTCTCTCAAAGGTTACTTTTGTTGGTCTCGGCTTTCCTTCCCTCAAATATTTACCTAGTTGGTGTATGTTTACAATATCCTCCGGACCACATACTACTCCAAGCTTTCTTATCAGGTCTACAACCCTAGCTTTATTTTCTTCAAGTCTCCCCTGCCATGTTGGCTCCTGGGATTCGCTTATGCCTGAGATTACCACTGTCTTCTCCTTATCAAGTGCCTGTCTGATGAGTGGGTTTGCCCTTTCCATCACAACGTCTTTCATTTTTTTTATTACTGTCTCTTTATAGTCAACTGTTTGTATGTTTTCCAGTGCCACCACCTTTACAGCCTCTTTTACTGCCACATTCCCCTTTAGTGCATCAGCAAAGGAAGTTTTCATGGCATCATTTTCCATATTCACATCCTGGAACTCTTTTCTCAACTGTTCAATGTTTTCCTTAATCTGGACATTCCAAGCAGCAATCTCGTCTCTCTCAGAAGAGAGCAGTGAACTAACATCTAATTCCTTTAGGTTGTCATTCAGCTGTTTGTTTTTATCTTCTTGTTTAGAAATTCTAGATTCTAGTTGACTCTTTTCCCCTTCCAGCTTCTTTATTCTTTTTTCTAGTTCCTTTCTCTCCGGCCCTTGTGCTTTATTTGCTTCCTCCAAAGATCTTATTTGCTCTCTGAGTGTTTCATTCTCTTTCATTTCTCCATCCATATTCCGAATTTTATCATCAAGGCTTATAACCATTTCCTCTAAATTCTTGATTTTCTGTTTAAGTCTCCTAATGGCTACCCCTCTTACCGACCCATGGATGGGAGAGGATTGGGACAGAGATGGCGTCATTTTTATTTTGTTCTCCCTCTCACAGAATATAGTAAGAAGACGAGAAAGAGGAAAAAAAAAAAAACTTTTAATTAAGCTTCACACAGAATTTTTATATCTCCATATAAGTGCTATTTAGTGACTCAGTTTATCTCTTTTCTGGTAACACACATCTTAACTTAAAAACTTGACCATGGTAATTTAAGGATAAAAAGAAAAAGAAAAAAAATGCAACAAAACAAAAGTCAAACCTGAAGGAAAAATTCGAACCTGTGTCTAAGGTGGCACCCACCTGTTTCTGCTATATATTCTTCCTAACTGATAAACTCACTTGCTAACCAAGATATGTTATCACAGGATTAGACTTTACATTTAACTCAATATATATACAAAATAAAAAAAAATAGTAAAAGAGAAGGCTAAAAGAAAAGCAAAAAAAAAATGAAGAAAATAAGACAGCTGTACTACTTGGCAACTTAACTCAGTACTGTTGACAGGTGGATATTTTTTTTTTTAATTATTCAATTATTTCGTGTATCAAACTAACTAACAAGTTAATGTATTGTATGTATGTATGTATTTATGTATGTATGTGATTACCTAATTGTGATTACCTAATTGTGTTTACGGGAAAGAGCCCAAAGCTCGTATCTTCCCGTCTCCTGATCGGTTCCATTTTATACTTAGTGATACTTATCATACCTGTCCTTAAAACTATGGATTGAGATAGCATTAACTACCTCCTCGCCTAGCCAATTCCAATTATCAACTACTCTTACACTGAAAAAGTATTTCCTTACATCCTGCAAAGAAGTTTTCTTACGAAGCTTCAAACTATGACCTCTAGTTCTAGAGCCAGCCATATCAAAATATCGATCCCTATCCACTCTATCATAACCATGAAGGAATTTAAAGACTGTCACCATATCCCCCCTCACTCTTCTAGCTTTGAGTGATGGTAAGTCCAAGTCCCTCAGCCTCTCATCATAACTGAGGTTGCGTATTTCTGGCACCAGTTTCGTGGCATGTCTTTGAACTTTTCTAAGCTTAGCTATGTGCTTTTTCAAGTGCGGATTCCAAAAGGGGGCTGCATATTCGAGTTTTGGCCTCACATAGGTTACATAAATATTTCTGAACATTTCCTTGTCCATGTGCCTGAAGGCTACCCTTACATTTGATAAGAATGCATATGCTGCCCTTACTATGCCATTTATATGTATTTCTGGAGACAAATCTGCCAGTATGTTTACTCCTAGATCTCTCTCATTTTCTGTCTCTTGAAGTTGTACTCCAGCCACCGAGTAGTCAAGCATGGGCCTTCTTGCACTTGTACCCATTCTCATTACCTTACATTTTGAAGTATTGAATTTCATTAGCCACTTTTCTGACCACTCATGCAGATTATTTAGATCCTCTTGAAGTTCTCTACCATTGTTCTCGTTTTTTACTTTCTTCACAATCTTTGCATCATTTGCAAACATATTCATGAATGAATTTACAGACTCTGGTAGGTGATTTACATATACAAGGAACAAAAGTGGCCCTAAAACTGAACCCTGTGGAACTCCACTACTAACTCTTCTCCATTCAGACACTGAGAGTCTTATTCTAACCCTCTGTTCCCTTCCTTCTAAGTAAGTTTTTATCCATTCCAAAACATTTCCACCTATTCTAGCCATTGATTGCAGATTCCTAATAAGTCTCCCATGTGGAACAGTGTCAAACGCTTTCTGGAAGTCTAGGAATATGCAATCTGCCAAGCCCTCTCTTTCCTGTAAGATTTGGCTTACCTCATCATAAAATTCTAATAAGTTTGTTACTGTTGATCTACCTTCTCTGAAGCCATGTTGCCTCACTGACAAAAAGTTGAATCATTCCAAGTGAAGAGAGATATGTATGTATGTATGTATGTGATTACCTAATTGTCATTACCCAATTGTGTTTACGGGAAAGAGCCCAAAGCTCGTATCTTCCCGTCTCCTGATCGGTTCTATTTTTTACTTAGTGATACTTATCATACCTGTCCTTAAAACTATGGATTGAGATAGCATTAACTACCTCCTCGCTTAGCCAATTCCAATTATCAACTACTCTTACACTGAAAAAGTATTTCCTTACATCCTGCAAAGAAGTTTTCTTACGAAGCTTCAAACTATGACCTCTAGTTCTAGAGCCAGCCATATCAAAATATCGATCCCTATCCACTCTATCATAACCATGAAGGAATTTAAAGACTGTCACCATATCCCCCCTCACTCTTCTAGCTTCGAGTGATGGTAAGTCCAAGTCCCTCAGCCTCTCATCATAACTGAGGTTGCGTATTTCTGGCACCAGTTTCGTGGCATGTCTTTGAACTTTTCTAAGCTTAGCTATGTGCTTTTTCAAGTGCGGATTCCAAAAGGGGGCTGCATATTCGAGTTTTGGCCTCACATAGGTTACATAAATATTTCTGAACATTTCCTTGTCCATGTGCCTGAAGGCTACACTTACATTTGATAAGAATGCATATGCTGCCCTTACTATGCCATTTATATGTATTTCTGGAGACAAATCTGCCAGTATGTTTACTCCTAGATCTCTCTCATTTTCTGTCTCTTGAAGTTGTACTCCAGCCACCGAGTAGTCAAGCATGGGCCTTCTTGCACTTGTACCCATTCTCATTACCTTACATTTTGAAGTATTGAATTTCATTAGCCACTTTTCTGACCACTCATGCAGATTATTTAGATCCTCTTGAAGTTCTCTACCATTGTTCTCGTTTTTTACTTTCTTCACAATCTTTGCATCATTTGCAAACATATTCATGAATGAATTTACAGACTCTGGTAGGTGATTTACATATACAAGGAACAAAAGTGGCCCTAAAACTGAACCCTGTGGAACTCCACTACTAACTCTTCTCCATTCAGACACTGAGTGTCTTATTCTAACCCTCTGTTCCCTTCCTTCTAAGTAAGTTTTTATCCATTCCAAAACATTTCCACCTATTCTAGCCATTGATTGCAGATTCCTAATAAGTCTCCCATGTGGAACAGTGTCAAACGCTTTCTGGAAGTCTAGGAATATGCAATCTGCCCAGCCCTCTCTTTCCTGTAAGATTTGGCTTACCTCATCATAAAATTCTAATAAGTTTGTTACTGTTGATCTACCTTCTCTGAAGCCATGTTGCCTCACTGACAAAAAGTTGAATCATTCCAAGTGAAGAGAGATATGTATGTATGTATGTATGTGATTACCTAATTGTCATTACCCAATTGTGTTTACGGGAAAGAGCCCAAAGCTCGTATCTTCCCGTCTCCTGATCGGTTCCATTTTTTACTTAGTGATACTTATCATACCTGTCCTTAAAACTATGGATTGAGATAGCATTAACTACCTCCTCGCTTAGCCAATTCCAATTATCAACTACTCTTACACTGAAAAAGTATTTCCTTACATCCTGCAAAGAAGTTTTCTTACGAAGCTTCAAACTATGACCTCTAGTTCTAGAGCCAGCCATATCAAAATATCGATCCCTATCCACTCTATCATAACCATGAAGGAATTTAAAGACTGTCACCATATCCCCCCTCACTCTTCTAGCTTTGAGTGATGGTAAGTCTGATTCCCTCAGCCTCTCATCATAACTGAGATTGCGTATTTCTGGCACCACTTTCGTGGCATGTCTTTGAACTTTTTCAAGCTTAGCTATGTACTTTTTCAAGTGCGGATTCCAAAAGGTGGCTGCATATTCGAGTTTTGGCCTCACATAGGTTACATAAATATTTCTGAACATTTCCTTGTCCATGTGCCTGAAGGCTACCCTTACATTTGATAAGAATGCATATGCTGCCCTTACTATGCCATTTATATGTATTTCTGGAGACAAATCTGCCAGTATGTTTACTCCTAGATCTCTCTCATTTTCTATCTCTTGAAGTTGTACTCCAGCCACCGAGTAGTCAAGCTTGGGCCTTCTTGCACTTGTACCCATCCTCATTACCTTACATTTTGAAGTATTGAATTTCATTAGCCACTTTTCTGACCACTCATGCAGATTATTTAGATCCTCCTGAAGTTCTCTACCATTGTTCTCAACCATTGTTCTCGTTTTTTACTTTCTTCACAATCTTTGCATCATCTGCAAACATATTCATGAATGAATTTACAGACTCTGGTAGGTCATTTACATATACAAGGAACAAAAGTGGCCCTAAAACTGAACCCTATGGAACTCCACCACTAACTCTTCTCCATTCAGACACTGAGTGTCTTACTCTAACCCTCTGTTCCCTTCCTTCTAAGTAAGTTTTTATCCATTCCAAAACATTTCCACCTATTCTAGCCATTGATTGCAGCTTCCTAATAAGTCTCCCATGAGGAACAGTGTCAAACGCTTTCTGGAAGTCTAGGAATATGCAATCTGCCCAGCCCTCTCTTTCCTGTAAGATTCGGCTTACGTCATCATAAAATTCTAATAAGTTTGTTACTGTTGATCTACCTTCTCTGAAGCCATGTTTCCTCACTGACAAAAAGTTGAAGGATTCCAAGTGAAGAGAGATATCTTTCCTTAGTAGTTTCTCCATAACTTTGCAAACTATGCTGGTCAAGGAAACTGGTCTATAGTTCAGAGCCGTATCCCTCCTTCCCTTTTTGAAGATAGGTATCACATTTGCTTGTTTCCAGCATCTTGGAATCTCCCCTGACTCCAGTGACTTTTTAAATATGATACTTAGTGCCACTGATATTGAGTCTGCGCATGTGATTACCTAATTGTGATTACCTAATTGTGTTTACGGGAAAGAGCCCAAAGCTCGTATCTTCCCGTCTCCTGATCGGTTCCATTTTATTCTTAGTGATACTTATCATACCTGTCCTTAAAACTATGGATTGAGATAGCATTAACTACCTCAACGCTTAGCCAATTCCAATTATCAATTACTCTTACACTGAAAAAGTATTTCCTTACATCCTGCAAAGAAGTTTTCTTACGAAGCTTCAAACTATGACCTCTAGTTCTAGAGCCAGCCATATCAAAATATCAATCCCTATCCACTCTATCATAACCATGAAGGAATTTAAAGACTGTCACCATATCCCCCCTCACTCTTCTAGCTTCGAGTGATGGTAAGTCTAATTCCCTCAGCCTCTCATCATAACTAAGATTGCGTATTTCTGGCACCAGTTTCGTGGCATGTCTTTGAACTTTTTCAAGCTTAGCTATGTGCTTTTTCAAGTGCGGATTCCAAAAGGGGGCTGCATATTCGAGTTTTGGCCTCACATAGGTTACATAAATATTTCTGAACATTTCCTTGTCCATGTGCCTGAAGGCTACCCTTACATTTGATAAGAATGCATATGCTGCCCTTACTCTGCCATTTATATGTATTTCTGGAGACAAATCAGCCAGTATGTTTACTCCCAGATCTCTCTCATTTTCTGTCTCCTGAAGTTGTACTCCAGCCACCGAGTAGTCAAGCATGGGCCTTCTTGCACTTGTACCCATTCTCATTACCTTACATTTTGAAGTATTGAATTTCATTAGCCACTTTTCTGACCACTCATGCAGATTATTTAGATCCTCCTGAAGTTCTCTACCATTGTTCTCGTTTTTTACTTTCTTCACAATCTTTGCATCATCTGCAAACATATTCATGAATGAATTTACAGACTCTGGTAGGTCATTTACATATACAAGGAACAAAAGTGGCCCTAAAACTGAACCCTGTGGAACTCCACTACTAACTCTTCTCCATTCAGACACTGAGTGTCTTACTCTAACCCTCTGTTCTCTTCCTTCTAAGTAAGTATTTATCCATTCCAAAACATTTCCACCTATTCTAGCAATTGATTGCAGCTTCCTAATAAGTCTCCCATGTGGAACAGTGTCAAACGCTTTCTGGAAGTCTAGGAATATGCAATCTGCCCAGCCCTCTCTTTCCTGTAAGATTTGGCTTACCTCATCATAAAATTCTAATAAGTTTGTTACTGTTGATCTACCTTCTCTGAAGCCATGTTGCCTCACTGACAATAAGTTGAAAGGATTCCAAGTGAAGAGAGATATGTTTCCTTAGTAGTTTCCATAACTTTGCAAACTATGCTGGTCAAGGAAACTGGTCTATAGTTCAGAGCCGTATCCCTCCTTCCCTTTTTAAAGATAGGTATCACATTTGCTTGTTTCCAGCATCTTGGAATCTCCCCCGACTCCAGTGACTCCTTAAATATGATACTTAGTGCCACTGATATTGTTGTTGCGCATTTTTTAAGCACATGAGGGGATATGTCATCAGGACCTGTAGCTTTATGAACATCTTAATCCATCAGCGCTTTGCATACCTCTGTGGCTGTAAGGTTGATGTTCTCTAATACCGGCCCTTGAGCTTCTATCACTGCAATCTGAGGGGGTGGGGTATTTTCTACTGTAAATACTGACTGAAACTCCTTGTTCAATTCTTTGCAGATCTCTTCATCCGTCTCAGTGATGCTTCCATCCGCTCTCTTTAGCCTTAAAACCTGTTCTTTTACCTTCAGTTTTCCTCTGATAAAGCTGTGGAAAAGCTTGGGATTTTCTTTAGCCTTCCTGGTGATGTCCCTCTCATAGTCTCTCAATGCCTCTCTCCTTATACTTAGGTAGTCATTTCTTGCTCTTTTGTAGGTTTGCCAGGCATTTATGTTTTTTCTCCTCCTATACCTTTTCCAGCATTTGTCTCTCCACTCCTTAGCTCTTTTACACCCATTATCGAACCATTTCTCTCTGGCATGAATTACACCTACTTTGGTGACAGGTATGCAGCAATCTACTATCTTCCCATATTTCTCAAAAGATGTCATACATGTCTTGTACAGATTTGTTGTAAAATAAGGTTCTCCAGTCAATAACTGCAAAAAGCTCATTCATTTTGATGTAATCTCCTTTTGGATAGTTCCTCCTCATGTCCTCAGTGCCTCTACTCTCAGGAAGAATATCTTCAATGATATACTCCATCAACAACACACAGTTGTCACTCTTTCCAATTGGTGGTTCATACTCAATTTTTTCAATATCCAAAACATTATCTGTGAACACTAGATCAAGTAGTGATGGCTCATCCCCCCCCCCTGGCCCTTGTTGGTTCCATTACATGTTGGTGTAGGGAATTCCCTTGTACGCAATCTAGGAATCTTGCCCCGAATGAGTCCTCACCACTGTGTGGGTCAAGATTTATCCAATCTATCTCTTTATGATAAAAGTCTCCCATAATCAAAATCCTACATTTTTTTTCCCGTGCCATGTTAACAACCGAGTTTATGACTTCAATAGTACCTATATGACTTTCCTCATAAACTTCAAGCCTATTTTGGTTCCTTGGTGGGTTGTATACAACAGTTATTATAATGCTCTCTGACCCAGTATTTATGCGAGCAACAAGAAATTCCTTGAACTCACTTTCTATAGCCAAGTTTATTTCTTCGACTTGAATCCTTTCACTTATGAGCAGTGCTATCCCTCCACCAGTCCTCTCAGATCTTTCAACCCTTAGTATTCTGAAGCCCTTATGAAAAACTGTGATACTGTTTATGTCCTCACTCAACTTAGTCTCTGTAATTGCTACTATATCTGCCTTACTGTTGTGAATCCTATCTTTTAATTCTACTGCCTTACCAGCTAATCCATCAGCATTTGTGTTTAACAATTTTAATGAGGCCCCATCCCCTGATCTTCTGTCATTATCTTCTTTATCTCCCCTTTGTCTGGAAGAACTCTGTAATGAAAATTTTTCTTCTCTTCTTCATTTCTTTCATCATTTAACCTTCTTGCCTCTTGCAACAAGTTTTTGATCTTTCCCATCTCTTCCTGTGTTCTGTATCGTCTAATGAACACTTCTTTGAATTCTTGAAGGTCTTTTAGACTTTTTTTTCTCAACAATATTTCCCTACATGTTTCCCCTCTCTCAAAGGTTACTTTTGTTGGTCTCGGCTTTCCTTCCCTCGAATATTTACCTAGTTGGTGTATGTTTACAATATCCTCCGGACCACATACTACTCCAAGCTTTCTTATCAGGTCGACAACCCTAGCTTTATTTTCTTCAAGTCTCCTCTGCCATGTTGGCTCCTGGGATTCGCTTATGCCTGAGATTACCACTGTCTTCTCCTTATCAAGTGCCTGTCTGATGAGTGGGTTTGCCCTTTCCATCACAACGTCTTTCATTTTTTTTATTACTGTCTCTTTATAGTCAACTGTTTGTATGTTTTCCAGTGCCACCACCTTTACAGCCTCTTTTACTGCCACATTCCCCTTTAGTGCATCAGCAAAGGAAGTTTTCATGGCATCATTTTCCATATTCACCTCCTGGAACTCTTTTCTCAACTGTTCAATGTTTTCCTTAATCTGGACATTCCAAGCAGCAATCTCGTCTTTCTCAGAAAAGAGCAGTGAACTAACATCTAATTCCTCTAGGTTGTCATTCAGCTGTTTGTTTTTATCTTCTTGTTTAGAAATTCTAGATTCTAGTTGACTCTTTTCCCCTTCCAGCTTCTTTATTCTTTTTTCTAGTTCCTTTCTCTCCGGCCCTTGTGCTTTATTTGCTTCCTCCAAAGATCTTATTTGCTCTCTGAGTGTTTCATTCTCTTTCATTTCTCCATCCATATTCCGAATTATATCATCAAGGCTTATAACCATTTCCTCTAAATTCTTGATTTTCTGTTTAAGTCTCCTAATGGCTACCCCTCTTACCGACCCATGGATGGGAGAGGTTTGGGACAGAGATGGCGTCATTTTTATTTTGTTCTCCCTCTCACAGAATATAGAAAGAAGACGAGAAAGAGGAAAAAAAAAACTTTTAATTAAGCTTCACACAGAATTTTTATATATCCATATAAGTGCTATTTAGTGACTCAGTTTATCTCTTTTCTGGTAACACACATCTTAACTTAAAAACTTGACCATGGTAATTTAAGGATAAAAAGAAAAAGAAAAAATGCAACAAAACAAAAGTCAAACCTGAAGGAAAAATTCGAACCTGTGTCTAAAGTGGCACCCACCTGTTTCTGCTATATATTCTTCCTAACTGATAAACTCACTTGCTAACCAAGATATGTTATCACAGGATTAGACTTTACATTTAACTCAATATATATACAAAATAAAAAAAATAGTAAAAGAGAAGGCTAAAAGAAAAGCAAAAAAAAAATGAAGAAAATAAGACAGCTGTACTACTTGGCAACTTAACTCAGTACTGTTGACAGGTGGATATATATTTTTTTTTAATTATTCAATTATTTCGTGTATAAAACTAACTAACAAGTTAATGTATTGTATGTATGTATGTATTGTATGTGATTACCTAATCGTGATTACCTAGTTGTGTTTACGGGAAAGAGCCCAAAGCTCGTATCTTCCCGTCTCCTGATCGATTCCATTTTATACTTAGTGATACTTATCATACCTGTCCTTAAAACTATGGATTGAGATAGCATTAACTACCTCCTCGCTTAGCCAATTCCAATTATCAACTACTCTTACACTGAAAAAGTATTTCCTTACATCCTGCAAAGAAGTTTTCTTACGAAGCTTCAAACTATGACCTCTAGTTCTAGAGCCAGCCATATCAAAATATCGATCCCTATCCACTCTATCATAACCATGAAGGAATTTAAAGACTGTCACCATATCCCCCCTCACTCTTCTAGCTTCGAGTGATGGTAAGTCCAATTCCCTCAGCCTCTCATCATAACTGAGGTTGCATATTTCTGGCACCAGTTTCGTGGCATGTCTTTGAACTTTTCTAAGCTTAGCTATGTGCTTTTTCAAGTGCGGATTCCAAAAAGGGGCTGCATATTCGAGTTTTGGCCTCACATAGGTTACATAAATATTTCTGAACATTTCCTTGTCCATGTGCCTGAAGGCTACCCTTACATTTGATAAGAATGCATATGCTGCCCTTACTATGCCATTTATATGTATTTCTGGAGACAAATCTGCCAGTATGTTTACTCCTAGATCTCTCTCATTTTCTGTCTCTTGAAGTTGTACTCCAGCCACCAAGTAGTCAAGCTTGGGCCTTCTTGCACTTGTACCCATTCTCATTACCTTACATTTTGAAGTATTGAATTTCATTAGCCACTTTTCTGACCACTCATGCAGATTATTTAGATCCTCCTGAAGTTCTCTACCATTGTTCTCGTTTTTTACTTTCTTCACAATCTTTGCATCATTTGCAAGCATATTCATGAATGAATTTACAGACTCTGGTAGGTCATTTACATATACAAGGAACAAAAATGGCCCTAAAACTGAACCCTGTGGAACTCCACTACTAACTCTTCTCCATTCAGACACTGAGTGTCTTATTCTAACCCTCTGTTCCCTCCCTTCTAAGTAAGTTTTTATCCATTCCAAAACATTTCCACCTATTCTATCCATTGATTGCAGCTTCCTAATAAGTCTCCCATGTGGAACAGTGTCAAACGCTTTCTGGAAGTCTAGGAATATGCAATCTGCCCAGCCCTCTCTTTCCTGTAAGATTTGGCTTACCTCATCATAAAATTCTAATAAGTTTGTTACTGTTGATCTACCTTCTCTGAAGCCATGTTGCCTCACTGACAAAAAGTTGAAGGATTCCAAGTGAAGAGAGATATGTATGTATGTATGTATGTATGTATGTATGCGATTACCTAATTGTGTTTACGGGAAAGAGCCCAAAGCTCGTATCTTCCCGTCTCCTGATCGGTTCCATTTTATACTTAGTGATACTTATCATACCTGTCCTTAAACCTATGGATTGAGATAGCATTAACTACATCCTCACTTAGCCAATTCCAATTATCAACTACTCTTACACTGAAAAAGTATTTCCTTACATCATGCAAAAAAGTTTTCTTACGAAGCTTCAAACTATGACCTCTAGTTCTAGAGCCAGCCATATAAAAATATCGATCCCTATCCACTCTATCATAACCATGAAGGAATTTAAAGACTGTCACCATATCCCCCCTAACTCTTCTAGCTTCGAGTGATGGTAAGTCTAATTCCCTCAGCCTCTCATCATAACTGAGATTGCGTATTTCTGACACCAGTTTCGTGGCATGTCTTTGAACTTTTTCAAGCTTAGCTATGTGCTTTTTCAAGTGCGGATTCCAAAAGGGGGCTGCATATTCGAATTTTGGCCTCACATAGGTTACATAAATATTTCTGAACATTTCCTTGTCCATGTGCCTGAAGGCTACCCTTACATTTGATAAGAATGCATATGCTGCCCTTACTATGCCATTTATATGTATTTCTGGAGACAAATCTGCCAGTATGTTTACTCCTAGATCTCTCTCATTTTCTGTCTCTTGAAGTTGTACTCCAGCCACCGAGTAGTCAAGCTTGGGCCTTCTTGCACTTGTACCCATTCTCATTACCTTACATTTTGAAGTATTGAATTTCATTAGCCACTTTTCTGACCACTCATGCAGATTATTTAGATCCTCCTGAAGTTCTCTACCATTGTTCTCGTTTTTTACTTTCTTCACAATCTTTGCATCATTTGCAAGCATATTCATGAATGAATTTACAGACTCTGGTAGGTCATTTACATATACAAGGAACAAAAATGGCCCTAAAACTGAACCCTGTGGAACTCCACTACTAACTCTTCTCCATTCAGACACTGAGTGTCTTATTCTAACCCTCTGTTCCCTCCCTTCTAAGTAAGTTTTTATCCATTCCAAAACATTTCCACCTATTCTATCCATTGATTGCAGCTTCCTAATAAGTCTCCCATGTGGAACAGTGTCAAACGCTTTCTGGAAGTCTAGGAATATGCAATCTGCCCAGCCCTCTCTTTCCTGTAAGATTTGGCTTACCTCATCATAAAATTCTAATAAGTTTGTTACTGTTGATCTACCTTCTCTGAAGCCATGTTGCCTCACTGACAAAAAGTTGAAGGATTCCAAGTGAAGAGAGATATGTATGTATGTATGTATGTATGTATGCGATTACCTAATTGTGTTTACGGGAAAGAGCCCAAAGCTCGTATCTTCCCGTCTCCTGATCGGTTCCATTTTATACTTAGTGATACTTATCATACCTGTCCTTAAACCTATGGATTGAGATAGCATTAACTACCTCCTCACTTAGCCAATTCCAATTATCAACTACTCTTACACTGAAAAAGTATTTCCTTACATCATGCAAAAAAGTTTTCTTACGAAGCTTCAAACTATGACCTCTAGTTCTAGAGCCAGCCATATCAAAATATCGATCCCTATCCACTCTATCATAACCATGAAGGAATTTAAAGACTGTCACCATATCCCCCCTAACTCTTCTAGCTTCGAGTGATGGTAAGTCTAATTCCCTCAGCCTCTCATCATAACTGAGATTGCGTATTTCTGACACCAGTTTCGTGGCATGTCTTTGAACTTTTTCAAGCTTAGCTATGTGCTTTTTCAAGTGCGGATTCCAAAAGGGGGCTGCATATTCGAATTTTGGCCTCACATAGGTTACATAAATATTTCTGAACATTTCCTTGTCCATGTGCCTGAAGTCTACCCTTACATTTGATAAGAATGCATATGCTGCCCTTACTATGCCATTTATATGTATTTCTGGAGACAAATCTGCCAGTATGTTTACTCCTAGATCTCTCTCATTTTCTGTCTCTTGAAGTTGTACTCCAGCCACCGAGTAGTCAAGCTTGGGCCTTCTTGCACTTGTACCCATTCTCATTACCTTACATTTTGAAGCATTGAATTTCATTAGCCACTTTTCTGACCACTCATGCAGATTATTTAGATCCTCCTGAAGTTCTCTACCATTGTTCTCGTTTTTTACTTTCTTCACAATCTTTGCATCATCTGCAAACATATTCATGAATGAATTTACAGACTCTGGTAGGTCATTTACATATACAAGGAACAAAAGTGGCCCTAAAACTGAACCCTGTGGAACTCCACTACTAAGTCTTCTCCATTCAGACACTGTCTTATTCTAACCCTCTGTTCCCTTCCTTCTAAGTAAGTTTTTATCCATTCCAAAACATTTCCACCTATTCTACCCATTGATTGCAGCTTCCTAATAAGTCTCCCATGTGGAACAGTGTCAAACGCTTTCTGGAAGTCTAGGAATATGCAATCTGCCCAGCCCTCTCTTTCCTGTAAGATTTGGCTTACCTCATCATAAAATTCTAATAAGTTTGTTACTGTTGATCTACCTTCTCTGAAGCCATGTTGCCTCACTGACAAAAAGTTGAAGGATTCCAAGTGAAGAGAGATATGTATGTATGTATGTATGTATGTGATTACCTAATTGTGATTACCTAATTGTGTTTACGGGAAAGAGCACAAAGCTCGTATCTTCCCGTCTCCTGATCGGTTCCATTTTATACTTAGTGATACTTATCATACCTGTCCTTAAAACTATGGATTGAGATAGCATTAACTACCTCCTCACTTAGCCAATTCCAATTATCAACTACTCTTACACTGAAAAAGTATTTCCTTACATCCTGCAAAGAAGTTTTCTTACGAAGCTTCAAACTATGACCTCTAGTTCTAGAGCCAGCCATATCAAAATATCGATCCCTATCCACTCTATCATAACCATGAAGGAATTTAAGGACTGTCACCATATCCCCCCTCACTCTTCTAGCTTCGAGTGATGGTAAGTCTAATTCCCTCAGCCTCTCATCATAACTGAGATTGCGTATTTCTGGCACCAGTTTCGTGGCATGTCTTTGAACTTTTTCAAGCTTAGCTATAATAATAATGATAATAATAATAATGATGATGATAATAATAATCATGATGGTGGTAGCAATGGTTGTGATAATAGTGATAATGGACTAATTGACGTAATTCTCTCTCACGTACATAATTTGAAGGGTGGAGAGGGGGAGAGGCTTTCAGTCTTTCTCTTTCTTTTCCTTCCAAATTTATCCTCCATTATATGGCACTGTGTTTATGTGTATGTATGTATGTATGTTCAGGTTTATATGTGTACGTATATGCAATTAAGTACATGCACTTTCCTCTGCTGTGTTACCCTCAGATGACAATGATGTGTATGAGTATGCATGGATGTGTCTTTATCTGTAGTAAGGACGAATAACTCCTTTTGCTGAAATGAATACCACAAACTCTCTCTCTCTCTCTCTCTCTCTCTCTCTCTCTCTCTCTCTCTCTCTCTCTCTCTCTCTCTCTCTCTCTCTCTCTCTCTCTCTCTCCTTGATATGTATGGCTATGAAGCCCCAGTGGTGTTTCTATTGCTCATCTAATTAATGCATGCATGTATATATGTATGTATATATATATATATATATATATATATATATATATATATATGTATATGTGTGTGTATGTATGTGTGTGTATATATATATGTATGTACCTACTTATTATTCTAACCTGAAAATTGTTATTCTATATCTGCTTCAAATTGTCTGCAGTAGTACGGAATTTAAATGATAGCACTCAACAAGGGCTATTGAAAATATTGTCACAATGATTACTCTTCAAGTACTCTTCAATTATTACACTATATTTTATTATTAATCATGATATTTTAAATTAATTGCATTTAATTATTTATTATTAATTATGATATTTTAAATTAATTGCAAATTCTATTAGTATGTTATTTTTACATAACCACATAGATTGTAATGTTATCAACTACAATATGACTGGGAGTGCCCATGTGCACATGTCCCCATGTACAGTTATCTGAATAAATAAAAAAAAAAAAAAAAAAAAATAGCTATGTGCTTTTTCAAGTGCGGATTCCAAAAGGGGGCTGCATATTCGAGTTTTCGCCTCACATAGGTTACATAAATATTTCTGAACATTTCCTTGTCCATGTGCCTGAAGTCTACCCTTACATTTGATAAGAATGCATATGCTGCCCTTACTATGCCATTTATATGTATTTCTGGAGACAAATCTGCCAGTATGTTTACTCCTAGATCTCTCTCATTTTCTGTCTCTTGAAGTTGTACTCCAGCCACCGAGTAGTCAAGCTTGGGCCTTCTTGCACTTGTACCCATCCTCATTACCTTACATTTTGAAGCATTGAATTTCATTAGCCACTTTTCTGACCACTCATGCAGATTATTTAGATCCTCCTGAAGTTCTCTACCATTGTTCTCAACCATTGTTCTCGTTTTTTACTTTCTTCACAATCTTTGCATCATCTGCAAACATATTCATGAATCAATTTACAGACTCTGGTAGGTCATTTACATATACAAGGAACAAAAGTGGCCCTAAAACTGAACCCTGTGCAACTCCACTACTAACTCTTCTCCATTCAGACACTGAGTGTCTTACTCTAACCCTCTGTTCCCTTCCTTCTAAGTAAGTTTTTATCCATTCCAAAACATTTCCACCTATTCTAGCCATTGATTGCAGCTTCCTAATAAGTCTCCCATGAGGAACATTGTCAAACGCTTTCTGGAAGTCTAGGAATATGCAATCTGCCCAGCCCTCTTTTTCCTGTAAGATTCGGCTTACGTCATCATAAAATTCTAATAAGTTTGTTACTGCTGATCTACCTTCTCTGAAGCCATGTTTCCTCACTGACAAAAAGTTGAAGGATTCCAAGTGAAGAGAGATATCTTTCCTTAGTAGTTTCTCCATAACTTTGCAAACTATGCTGGTCAAGGAAACTGGTCTATAGTTCAGAGCCGTATCCCTCCTTCCCTTTTTGAAGATAGGTATCACATTTACTTATTTCCAGCATCTTGGAATCTCCCCTGACTCCAGTGACTTTTTAAATATGATACTTAGTGCCACTGATATTGAGTTTGCGCATGTGATTACCTAATTGTGATTACCTACTTGTGTTTATGGGAAAGAGCCCAAAGCTCGTATCTTCCCGTCTCCTGATCGGTTCCATTTTATACTTAGTGATACTTATCATACCTGTCCTTAAAACTATGGATTGAGATAGCATTAACTACTTCCTCGCTTAGCCAATTCCAATTATCAACTACTCTTACACTGAAAAAGTATTTCCTTACATCCTGCAAAGAAGTTTTCTTACGAAGCTTCAAACTATGACCTCTAGTTCTAGAGCCAGCCATATCAAAATATCGATCCCTATCCACTCTATCATAACCATGAAGGAATTTAAAGACTGTCACCATATCCCCCCTCACTCTTCTAGCTTCGAGTGATGGTAAGTCCAATTCCCTCAGCCTCTCATCATAACTGAGGTTGCGTATTTCTGGCACCAGTTTCGTGGCATGTCTTTGAACTTTTCTAAGCTTAGCTATGTGCTTTTTCAAGTGCGGATTCCAAAAGGGGGCTGCATATTCGAATTTTGGCCTCACATAGGTTACATAAATATTTCTGAACATTTCCTTGTCCATGTGCCTGAAGGCTACCCTTACATTTGATAAGAATGCATATGCTGCCCTTACTATGCCATTTATATGTATTTCTGGAGACAAATCTGCCAGTATGTTTACTCCTAGATCTCAATCATTTTCTGTCTCTTGAAGTTGTACTCCAGCCACCAAGTATTCAAGCTTGGGCCTTCTTGCACTTGTACCCATTCTCATTACCTTACATTTTGAAGTATTGAATTTCATTAGCCACTTTTCTGACCACTCATGCAGATTATTTAGATCCTCCTGAAGTTCTCTACCATTGTTCTCGTTTTTTACTTTCTTCACAATCTTTGCATCACCTGCAAACATATTCATGAATGAATTTACAGACTCTGGTAGGTCATTTACATATACAAGGAACAAAAGTGGCCCTAAAACTGAACCCTGTGGAACTCCACTACTAAGTCTTCTCCATTCAGACACTGAGTGTCTTATTCTAACCCTCTGTTCCCTTCCTTCTAAGTAAGTTTTTATCCATTCCAAAACATTTCCACCTATTCTAGCCATTGATTGCAGTTTCCTAATAAGTCTCCCATGTGGAACAGTGTCAAACGCTTTCTGGAAGTCTAGGAATATGCAATCTGCCCAGCCCTCTCTTTCCTGTAAGATTTGGCTTACCTCATCATAAAATTCTAATAAGTTTGTTACTGTTGATCTACCTTCTCTGAAGCCATGTTGCCTCACTGACAAAAAGTTGAAGGATTCCAAGTGAAGAGAGATATGTATGTATGTATGTATGTATGTATGTGAATACCTAATTGTGATTACCTAATTGTGTTTACGGGAAAGAGCCCAATCCTCGTATCTTCCCGTCTCCTGATCGGTTCCATTTTATACTTTGTGATACTTATCATACCTGTCCTTAAAACTATGGATTGAGATAGCATTAACTACCTCCTCGCTTAGCCAATTCCAATTATCAACTACTCTTACACTGAAAAAGTATTTCCTTACATCCTGCAAAGAAGTTTTCTTACGAAGCTTCAAACTATGACCTCTAGTTCTAGAGCCAGCCATATCAAAATATCGATCCCTATCCACTCTATCATAACCATGAAGGAATTTAGACTGTCACCATATCCCCCCTCACTCTTCTAGCTTCTAGTGATGGTAAGTCTAATTCCCTCAGCCTCTCATCATAACTGAGATTGCGTATTTCTGGCACCAGTTTCGTGGCATGTCTTTGAACTTTTTCAAGCTTAGCTATGTGCTTTTTCAAGTGCGGATTCCAAAAGGGGGCTGCATATTCGAATTTTGGCCTCACATAGGTTACATAAATATTTCTGAACATTTCCTTGTCCATGTGCCTGAAGGCTACCCTTACATTTGATAAGAATGCATATGCTGCCCTTACTATGCCATTTATATGTATTTCTGGAGACAAATCTGCCATTATGTTTACTCCTAGATCTCTCTCATTTTCTGTCTCTTGAAGTTGTACTCCAGCCACCGAGTAGTCAAGCTTGGGCCTTCTTGCACTTGTACCCATTCTCATTACCTTACATTTTGAAGTATTGAATTTCATTAGCCACTTTTCTGACCACTCATGCAGATTATTTAGATCCTCCTGAAGTTCTCTACCATTGTTCTCGTTTTTTACTTTCTTCACAATCTTTGCATCATCTGCAAACATATTCAAGAATGAATTTACAGACTCTGGTAGTCATTTACATATACAAGGAACAAAAGTGGCCTTAAAACTGAACCCTGTGGAACTCCACTACTAAGTCTTCTCCATTCAGACACTGAGTGTCTTATTCTAACCCTCTGTTCCCTTCCTTCTAAGTAAGTTTTTATCCATTCCAAAACATTTCCACCTATTCTAGCCATTGATTGCAGCTTCCTAATAAGTCTCCCGTGTGGAACAGTGTCAAACGCTTTCTGGAAGTCTAGGAATATGCAATCTGCCCAGCCCTCTCTTTCCTGTAAGATTTGGCTTACCTCATCATAAAATTCTAATAAGTTTGTTACTGTTGATCTACCTTCTCTGAAGCCATGTTGCCCCACTGACAAAAAGTTGAAGGATTCCAAGTGAAGAGAGATATGCATGTATGTATGTATGTATGTGATTACCTAATTGTTATTACCTAATTGTGTTTACGGGAAAGAGCCCAAAGCTCGTATCTTCCCGTCTCCTCATCAGTTCCATTTTATACTTAGTGATACTTATCATACCTGTCCTTAAAACTATGGATTGAGATAGCATTAACTACCTCCTCGCTTAGCCAATTCCAATTATCAACTACTCTTACACTGAAAAAGTATTTCCTTACATCCTGCAAAGAAGTTTTCTTACGAAGCTTCAAACTATGACCTCTAGTTCTAGAGCCAGCCATATCAAAATATCGATCCCTATCCACTCTATCATAACCATGAAGGAATTTAAAGACTGTCACCATATCCCCCCTCACTCTTCTAGCTTTGAGTGATGGTAAGTCTAATTCCCTCAGCCTCTCATCATAACTGATATTGCGTATTTCTGGCACCAGTTTCGTGGCATGTCTTTGAACTTTTTCAAGCTTAGCTATGTGCTTTTTCAAGTGCGGATTCCAAAAGGGGGCTGCATATTCGAGTTTTGGCCTCACATAGGTTACATAAATATTTCTGAACATTTCCTTGTCCATGTGCCTGAAGGCTACCCTTACATTTGATAAGAATGCATATGCTGCCCTTACTATGCCATTTATATGTATTTCTGGAGACAAATCTGCCATTATGTTTACTCCTAGATCTCTCTCATTTTCTGTCTCTTGAAGTTGTACTCCAACCACCGAGCAGTCAAGCTTGGACCTTCTTGCACTTGTACCCATTCTCATTACCTTACATTTTGAAGTATTGAATTTCATTAGCCACTTTTCTGACCACTCATGCAGATTATTTAGATCCTCCTGAAGTTCTCTACCATTGTTCTCGTTTTTTACTTTCTTCACAATCTTTGCATCATCTGCAAACATATTCATGAATGAATTTACAGACTCTGGTAGGTCATTTACATATACAAGGAGCAAAAGTGGCCCTAAAACTGAACCCTGTGGAACTCCACTACTAAGTCTTCTCAATTCAGACACTGAGTGTCTTATTCTAACCCTCTGTTCCCTTCCTTCTAAGTAAGTTTTTATCCATTCCAAAACATTTCCACCTATTCTAGTCATTGATTGCAGCTTCCTAATAAGTCTCCCATGTGGAACAGTGTCAAACGCTTTCTGGAAGTCTAGGAATATGCAATCTGCCCAGCCCTCTCTTTCCTGTAAGATTTGACTTACCTCATCATAAAATTCTAATAAGTTTGTTACTGTTGATCTACCTTCTCTGAAGCCATGTTGCCTCACTGACAAAAAGTTGAAGGATTTCAAGTGAAGTGAGATATG